>CALNHX010007429.1:0-74235 GCA_940337035.1 Agriotes lineatus | reverse complement strand
ATAATCGGTACAGTATCTTCGGAGGAGATAGTGAACAAAGATACAAACATACAAACAAAGAAAGAGAGCAACGATTTTATGTTATAGGATATAAAAGTTGTAGGTACGAAGATAGTGCATATTACTAAAATAGCTTTGATTATACAGGGTGGCTCAAAAATGTGTAACGAATCAAACTTATTTCTTTTAAGGAATGCCGTATATTTGGGTAGCACAAAAGTTTTGCATTGAAATACTAATCATCCTATATCATAAAATCGATGGTCACTTTCTTTATTTGTATGTTTGTATGTATGTATCTTTGTTCGCTATCTCCTCCGAAGATACTGGACCGATTAAATTGTATAATAGCTTAAAATTTTGCTAATTCTTTGATTTAGATCGTAGGCCGGCTTTTATTTTAAAAAGTACGAAAGAGTAAAGTAAAGTAAAATTAAATTACGATCGGTTGAAACAGCTGATGTGATACGTTCACAATAAACTCTTCAGTGCCGATTTCGACGTCAAATGTTTAATGTTTATATACCATTATAGCAGCGCGTTATTCAACGAAGCATGGTTGGTTAAGTGATAGAATGCTCGCCTGCTACACGGGCGGCACGGGTTCGATTCCCCGCAGATGCACCTTGTTCTCAATTTATATTAATGAATCTCTCTTAAATTAGCGCACCGAAGCGTAGCTCGGGTGATTCACCACTTTTAACATAAAGTTGTATCGGTCTAAGATCAACTGTTTTTGAGATATTAACGATTTTATGCAAAAAAAATGCTGAACTTCAGGCAGCCGCTGTAAGTAACAGAAAACAATCGAATAAAGGAAAACGCTACCAAAAAATAATGTTTTTCGTGAACTACCTTTCGGGTGTAAAGCGGTGGATCTGAGTATTAATCCTATACAGGGTGCTCAACATTTGCAAATTGAATAATTTAATAAGTAAATAAAAATAAGTGAGCGGATGGCCCCGCGAGCAAATGCTCGCCTCTCAGGCGGCCGGCCCGGGTTCGGCGGACGATTTTTAAAGTCGTACGCTGCCCGACTACCACGCTAACGCCTGTGGTAGTCGTTAACCCCTAAACAAGACAACGGGAAAGACTAGCCACATACCCGGCCTAAGGGCAACGAGGGCTCATAGAATCACTTTCTGGTTAAAACAGGCCACTGGCCTATAATAAGAGGAAGAAGAAGAAGAATTATCTGTATAGCTTTAATACGCAGAGCAGGGAAGGCGAACTATTTGAATATTTAACGTAATTACATATAAGTTTTTGGTGTATTGGCTTTTGTTTTTTATCTATTTTTTTTACCTTAGAAGTAATTTATTCCTGTATTTATCGTTTTTCGTGTTTATTATTTCTTGTATCAACACTGACTGAATTTATATTTTCAAAACCTGGCTTTCTGTTTTTATTTTTAAAGAGTTCAAGTGTTTAAATCGTTATTTTATCGACGTTTGTTTGTTATCCCTTGAAATAAAGCATCTTAAGGGGCTTAAATTGTTTTTTATGTTCAAACACGCATATCTCAGAAACAGTTGAATTTACAGGTATAAAGCAAATACCAAAAGAAAGCTCATTAAAAGGGCTTTTCAAAAATAAGTACAAATATACAGGGTGTTCTATTTGAAAAAATAAAACTATTAAATTTGCAAATGTTGAGCACCCTGTATAGCATTAATACCCAGATCCACCATTTTACACTTGAAATGTAAACACATAAGTATTTTAGCGTTTTCCTTCATTCAATTGTTTTCTGTCACTTAGAGCAACCGCCTGTGGTTCAGCATTTTTTCATAAAATCATTAATATCTCCAAAACAATTGACGTTAGACGGTTAAAAATATATTCCACCCACGCATCGTTGCCAGGTTCTGTTTATAAATATGCTACTAAAATAAAGCTTCTTAGACAAATTTAATAATATAGTATGTAATTTATTATACAAGACGATAAAGTTAAATTTTATCCACGAGTGAATCGTTTAACGTCGAGACGAAGTCGAGACGTTAATAATTCAAGAGTGGATAGAAATAACTTTATCGTCGTGTATAATACAATATTTTTTCTATAGCAAGAACTTTAACAATTTCAAAAGACAATAAGGACAGTTAATCACATTTCAAAATGTCAGTAGCTAGATTGGGTTGATACGATAATACGAAGCTGTCATATTTAATTTAAACAAAAGTTAGAAAATTAAATTACTTTATCTATCCTTGATGTTAAAGTGCTACTTTATCTACCCTTGCTGTTAAAGTAAAACTTGAACTTTTGTTTTGAGTTGATAAAAGCACACTTTAACATGTGTTATAGAAAAAAAAATTTTTAATATTATCAAACTGTTTTTAGTTGCAATTTATTATATTATTAATGGCATCTAATAGTTTGGGTTGCAGAAATCGCACTTCTTTCATTCCCTAGACAAATTGTAATAAGTAATACATGGACAAGACATTCTTACTGATAAGTTTGCACACATCAAGAGTCGAGTGGTAGTTTAAGGACAACCAGCACGATAACTCTTGGCAAGGACAACATTATGGGTAACTCTGCCATCCGCGTATATATTTTCAAAATCATTGCATAAAATCCGTACATGAATTATGATTTAAAATTGATCAAATAACGCCGGAAAGTTCACATTGCTTGTTTTATGCATTTCCATCCCCAGAACGATTATAAAATAATAAGTTCGACATTGGTTCTTTTCCAATAATTTATAGTTTTCATTGTATGCTATCAATCACGTGACAGTTTTTCAGTTCTTTTTGAATGGTACTATTACGTACATTAATATTAATAACAACTAATATATTAGCAAAATCAACAGCCCCAATGCTCAATTTCAAGTTTTAAATCTCATTGCGATAGGCTATGCTATTTCTAAAACTTTGCCACTAAATCTATAATTATTATCTACACTATACAATAGTGTTCTGGTAAGCGTTCTATTAAGATGAGTGCATCGGAAACTGTACATTAATATTTTTAAAAGCCAAAGTATAACAAAGGAAAATAATTATATACACATACAGTGAACGGAAATATCGTAACCTGAACTTCAAAATAGGAGGAAACACAAAGTTCATATTTATTTATAAAGATAAAATAATGTAACGTCCATCATTTATAAACAAACGTGATTATTATTATCGAAATATGAAGTAGCTACGTAGCTATTGTGAATTATAATATAATTCTGAATTTAATTTAGTCGAGTTATATTAAGTATGCATTGTTAAAGTAATTTTTTATATAAAAATGTCATTCTTTCAATACTATAACTATTTTCTTTCAGTATTTACAATGACAAAACTGATTTCGCTAAACCTTAAGATTCTTGTTTTTCTTATTTACGTTTGATAGCAGCAACAAAATAAACTTCTAATAAATGAAGAAACGTTAAATTTGTTCCTTTCTGTTTACATGAACATATTGTAAATTTGCTGAATAATTAAATATATTTAGTTAAATCAAACACACTCTCTCTTATTTTAAAAACTGTATTAAAAAACCGAACTTTAATTTAATTAAAACTTTCTGATTATCGAAAACATGTACCTACTTCTCTTAGATATTAGCTCAAGATTTTTAATATTTAGATATAATTATCTAAAACTTTAAAACAATATAAAATTATTTCTACATATAATGGCTTCTACATCCCCGCTCGTTTTTTTAATCTTTACTTAAGTTCACAAGATACAATGCATACAAAGTCAATAATTGCTTGGTGTGATCTATACAATAAAGACGCGAGTTGTGTCAAAGTTTTATTTTAATATTGACCAATTCACAATTATTGTAGCTTCTTGTTTTTTAAGTTGTATAGAAATTTGTTATTTATTAAATGTTACTATTAAACCATTAATTCCGTTTGAAACTTTCAATATTTCTAAAATACATTTACAGTGGTCATCTGGTCATTCACCATTCCATACGCCACACTGAAATCAGGTCTTGTTCCATTATTGCATTTCAATTAAACAAGTTCAGGTCGTTAAAATCAATCAGAAATTGTTAAGCTGTACAAAGTCCAAGATATTAAATTGTTTGACAGCAATAAAACCTCACCTGCAGGCACAGACACACAAGAAGACCAAAAATCCCGTATTTAGCCATGTCGAACCACAATAATTACTAATTTCCGTATCACCAAGTAACCTTTTATATAAAACCTTATCAATTCTTCTAAGAAAACAGACAGAAGGTCAACACTTATCGGTGGAAAAACATAAGAATAAGTCTGGATGTGATAAATAGACCCACCGCGCCCCGATATTGTTTATGAATGAGTTACCAGGGACATGTAATTCCTAATACATGGAATTGGGTGCCAAATCCAGTCTGCACTATCGCTTCTGCTCGAGAAAGTGAGCAACCTTGGCATCCTAGCATTTTATTTGCAGGGAGTTTTGAACTTTATCAACAATAACAAACGACTTTTTATAGATTAGTCAACCAACACGTTTGAGTTTGCATACGTTATGATTGGCTTCGAATTCCTTTAGGCTTAAATTGCCACCATCCAAATTAAAGCGCTGCTTTCACCGTAGAACATGCAATTTCTTTAAACTTGTTTACTTGAAAACCAGCATCACCGACTCGTAATCTTGTTGTGTGAGAAATGTATGCATCTAAAAAAAGGTCGTGATTTTTCAAATAAATGTTATTGTATTATAAGAAAATAAACTCCTTAGCATGGAATTTCGGCTTAGACCGCGTAGTATTTGTATATGAACACCCAGCATTTTCTGGCTTAATGTGCCTTGCACCTTGTGAAGTCGAGCAAAAACCCGCGCGATGGCCATGCTCTTTGGTGGCTCGTGTTGTTTGAGTATCTTGAGAACGAGGATACTTAGGCAGATTTGGCCGTTTTGCTGTTTGTGCATCCATATTCACTAACGTTTCGCAAGACCTTGCAGCTTGCATCATCAGAGTGAAAGTCGCACTGATGCAAGCTGCAAGGTCTTGCGAAACGTTAGTGAATATGGATGCACAAACAGCAAAACGGCCAAATCTGCCTAAGTATCCTCGTTCTCAAGATACTCAAACAACACGAGCCACCAAAGAGCATGGCCATCGCGCGGGTTTTTGCTCGACTTCACAAGGTGCAAGGCACATTAAGCCAGAAAATGCTGGGTGTTCATATACAAATACTACGCGGTCTAAGCCGAAATTCCATGCTAAGGAGAATAATTCGAGTAACCGCGAAAGCCTCAAACAATACAAGAAAATAAACATTATGATAAGTGCAATTCAATTTACAAAGAGAATTGTTTTAGTTTTTATTATTATACACAATCATAACCAATACAACACGTGTCATTTATTGCAATTTCTAATAAAATTTTATAATAAAGTAATTTTTCCACTCATACCAATAAAAACTGTAAAAGTTGCCCATAGATATGTAGTGTGATGGATACTGAGTACTTTGCAATGCAATATGGTGTAATTTGTAACGTAAATTCTTGACGTTAACAAAATGATAACAAATTAATAAGTTCTAAAGTTTGCAAAAACGGACGATCCTTATGTAATATTGTACTGGCTATTAGCAACATATTGCTACACAAAAAATTTCTATAAATTAATAAATACTCAATAATTGTCAACGATGTGATAATAAAACACCTTAATCCAGAAATTGCCTGATAGTTTCTGAGCAGGATGAGGTGGGTTTTCCGGAAGTACCACTGATTCGAGACGGTCCAAACCAGAAAACCTACAGCTGTATCCGTAAACCACATAACGTTTTCCATAAAGCAATAAATAAAAATCCGAAAGTGCTGTAACACAGTATTTATTTACAATATATTTATATATTTGGCTCCAAAAAAAAACATAAATATTGCTCTAGCGAAAATATGCCTAAGTGCAAAAAGGAAATGGCAAATGCTATACTGGTATAGATACCAGATAAAATCGTTAGAAGTGCAAACCTGTAGTTTTGTATATTCTAATGTATTTACATTGATATTATTTTAACCTAAGGTTTTTTTCGGTTGTATGTTTAGTGAATGTAACGTTGATTTTATTCTAGGTTTTATTTCAGTTTTTCTGGTTGTGAATTTAAAACTGTTTGTACACAGTTCTATTGGCAAAATAAAATTCAAATAAAGTGAATACATAGTAAATCGTTATACGATTTTCCTCGGAATTACCTACACGAGCACATACCGCACAACGTAAATGAGAACCGAGCAAAAACGGAGCACGGGGGCTAACATTCGCATGAGGTTTGATTACTTCTGGAATCGAGATCTAGCAAAAGGACTTATGCTTTCAGTACTTGTACTATACTTCAATTCGTGTAATTATGCTAGTCAGTGAGCAATAGACAAAAGCTTCAGTACTCCCTGGCAAATAACATTATCGCGCTAAAGGGTCGTTGTTGTACGAGCCCAACGTTAAGTAACATATTGCGAGCAAAATCTTCGAATCTGACAGCCACTATAAAAATACTAAAAAGTGAAAATGCCACTAATTCGGCGTGAACAAAGCAATACAATAAGTAAAGCTGCAACAATATGTTTAAAATCGTACTGCTAAACGTAAATAGGACACTACGATAAGGACTCGGCATATACACGAGTGATATTTCTTCAATTCTGCGTCTCCGCGTGTTAGAAGAAGCTGGATGTCGATGGGAATCGCAAAGAACGTACCTGGAAATGCTCATGAAGAAGACTCGAGTAGTTCTGGTCCTGAATTCGATAGTAAAGCTACCCCAAAAAACTGCAGAATTAAATCCTTCAGGCTTTCTCTAGTTGGCGGTGTGAAATCGTAGGAGAAAGAAGTCTCAAACACAGAGAGTTATTTTGCCACCGTGGATAGATGGCACACCAAAACTGCTTATGAATCCTTTCTCTCGTGTGTTTCTCCTAATGCCGTCAGAACCCCAAGATGAAAAAACACTAAGCGGGGCGATAAGAGGCCTGAAATATTCAAACATCGCCAAACGATTAGCAAAAACGAAAGTAGATTAACCTATCGGAGACTGGAAAGCGGCCAGAGGTAAGTTTGCTTCTGAAATGCCTGCATCCTAGCATTACTAAATGAATTTCAGTATATACAATACAGTAATGCTGCTCGAAACTCCTTAAGATATCGAACGATTTTAAAATCTACATGGAGTGCATCTCCGAAACGTCATCATAATTTACCAAAAATTTTCAAAATGTGCACAAAAATAGACCAGGAGGCTAAGCAACCAATACACGTCAAGGAAAAAGTGGCAACTTTACTTACCCGATACCAATTAAATCAATTAAAATCCGGGATATTAAATTAATTCTAATTTGAGCATAATTTACATGTAACAATATATTTAAATAAGTATGAATGCCAATAAGAGTAAAAAAACTTCTAAATTTTGTTACAGTGCGAAAACGCCGTTACGACATGAATTTGACAAAATTCTCAACCTTTAGTTACCCGATAAAACGACACAAACCAGAAAATTCTCGGATCCGTTGCCCCAATCATGCTACGATAGGCTGTAACAAAAGTTGCCTACTATAATAATAATAATAATAATAATAATTTATTTAGTTTTGTTGCTACATAGAATGTAGATGAAAACAAGTCACAAAACCAAGCATTACAAAAAAATACATTTTTTACATATATTAAAAACTTACATTACATATTAAAACTTACAATCTAAAAATTCCTGTACTGAATAAAAAGCATTCTCAATAAGAATTTTTTTCACAGCCGATGAAAATTGTCTAACAATTGGTATATTTACAATTTCAGGGTTTAATTTGTTATACAATAAAGCACCAATATAAAGTGGATTAGCTCTAAATAGTTCCAGACGGTGCAGTTTATACTGAAGGTCTCCACCATAGCGAGTAGCATAATCATGATGTACATTTTGAGTTGAAAACAAATTTAAATTACTTTTAACAAACGTCAACATGTCCAAAATAAAAATACAGGGGAGAGTTAGTATTTTGTTTTGTTTAAAAACAGTTCTACAGGAGTCTCTGAATTTTAGCCGATACATGCAGCGCACAGCTCTTTTTTGAAAAACAAAGACACGTTGAGCAGACGATTTGTAGCCCCAGCAAATAATTCCGTATCTAACAACGGATTCGAAATTCGAGTAGTAAAAAGCTTTTACTACTGCTGAACTGCAAATATAGGATAATCTTTTAAGAGCAAAACAGATAGAAGAGCATCTATTGCAGACTGAGTCGATGTGATCTTCGAATGTCAGAGCTAAGTCAAGGTTGACACCTAGAAGCTTGAAGCATGAAACCTGTGCAACTGCTTTCCCATCCATCCTGATCAGTTGACTAGAGTGAGAATTATTTTCTGAGGAATAAAATTGCATTATGTAAGATTTATCCATGTTCAGAACTAATTTGTTATGCTTCATATAATCCGAAATACTCCCAAGATTGACTTTTAATTCAGCAGACATATCTGTATTAGTTTTAGCAGCTGAAACAACTGTTATGTCATCCGCAAACGCACAATGAAAAGCCGATACAACTTCATCCAAATCGTTGGTATACAATAAAAATAGCAGCGGCCCAAGCACGCTACCTTGGGGAACTCCAACACTATTTTGTAACTCGGTAGACTTTGTATCCAAATAGCTGACAAATTGTTTTCTGTTAGATAAATAGGAACGCAACAGAGAATTGCATTTTCCACGCAAACCAAAACTTTCGATCTTCTCTAAGAGAATATTGTGGTCCACACAATCGAAAGCCTTGGACAAGTCGATAAATAGTGCCATAACCTTATTACCGGCATCAAGGTTTGTGTATATGAAGTTCAAAACGGATACGAGTGCGGACATTGTAGAATGACTCTCCCGAAAGCCATGTTGATGTTTTGAGAAAATATTATGTACATTTAGAAACGATATAATTCTTTTAGTTATTACCTTTTCAATAATTTTTGCAAAAACTGAAAGCAATGAAATTGGGCGATAATTGCTAAGTAATTTGGAGTCACCCTTTTTAAAAAGACAAACAACCTTTGCAATTTTGAGTAAGTCAGGAAACGTGCCGTTATCGAAACATTCATTAATAATATGGCAAAGTGGTTTTAGAATAGAAAATGAGCATTGCCGAATTAAAAATGGAGGAAAATTATCCGCGCCAGACGAATTTGAATTTTTTAAGCTATGGATTACATTTTGTAATTCCGTTTCATCGACATGACTTAAAAATATGGTTCCTGGAATAAGATTTGGTTTGTTCGAAGATGTTTGAAGATTCGTTGGAATATTTAGAATCTTGGTAATATTAACAAAATATTCGTTAAAAGCATTTGCAATAAAATTTTTATCGCTAGTGGAAACGCCATTAACTAAGAGTTCACTTGCAACCCTCTGAGAATGCTTATTGCCGACACCGCTATTAATAATACTCCACACGGCTTTCGACCTATTCTGTGCATTTAATATTCGATTATCGAAATAAGTGCGTTTAGCAAGTCTTAGTAATTTTTTATAGATTGACTTGTACGTATTATAGTAGTTTTTAGAAATTAGGCCCTCTTTTTGCATGACAAAGAGTTCTTTTAGGCGAGCTGATGAAATCTTCAGTCCTTGTGTTAACCATAGATTATTATTGCGCTTATTACTACAGTTCGTAACCTTAACTAATTTAAAACTAAGGCTATAATAGTACTGCATTATTTTTGTAAAGTTACTAAATTTTTCGTTGACATTTGAAGCTGCAAAGACTTCCGCCCATTGTTCCTCATTTAAGTAGGATTGGAATTTTTGAATGTTTTTCTGAGAAAATGATCTACGTAAATGAGGTTCAGTAGTAACATTATGACTAATCGAAAAAACGATTTTTTGAGACGAATGATCAGATAAGCCGTTATGTATAATCTTGAATGTAGATAACAAATTGTTGAAATTTGTAAAAACATAATCAACAGCCGAACCGCCATTATTACCTAGTCTAGTTATTTCATCATGAAACACAGTTTCTAGATTAAAAACATGAACAAGATCTGACAACTGTTTGGTATCATTATTTTTACAACGGTAATTAATATTAAGATCACCGCAAACAATTATTCTATCACATTTACGTTTGCTAATAATTTTATGTAGACAGTCTTCAAAGCTTGCAAAAAATAAGTTGACATTGCTATCTGGCGATCTATATAAACATAAAATATAGTAAACAATACTGCCTAAAGTTAAGCTGATAGCTGCACATTCAAATGTTTTATCTGCACTTAACAGTGTAAATTCAGGCATTTCTGTAGCAGACAAAGTATTTCTTACAAAAATAGATACGCCACCATGAGAAAAAGTGGTTCTAGAATAAGAACTAACTAAGGTAAAACCGCATATATTTATGAAGTCGCTTTCGTTTGTACGAACCCAGGTTTCTGACACACACATGACGTCGACGTTTTCGGTGATTGAAAACAGTTCGATATCTTCAATCTTGTTTTTAAGACATTGCACATTCTGATGTGCTACCGTTAGGTATTGCATTTTGACCGAGGTTTGCAGTGATTGCTATACTTCATAGTTCGTTTTTGATTTTATAAATTCCACTTGCTTTTGGTAGACAGGACAATTGGGATCTTTGGCTGAGTGGTTAGTGTTGAAAGTTGTTTTGAACTTTTTATTGTGATAGACACAGTTCACACAATTTAATGTAGATTCAGAGCAGTCTTTCATAAGATGTTCTTTAGCACAATGTGGACAGCACAGATTATCAGATGGGCAGTTTTTTGACTGGTGACCATAACGAGAGCAGCTGAAGCAGCGAGTGATTGCGAAAGATTCAGTAACAAAACATTTTCTCCACCCCACAAAAAGGTAACCATTGTTGATAATTTTACTAAACAAATTCGGACTGGCTTCCACAATCAGATGTGTGTCATTCTTTATTTTTATTTTCCTGACCATTTTGAAGTGTACATTATCCATCTCATTTAATTTATTCTGCACTAAAATATTTTCGCAGAGTTTGTCATCTGATGAATCATAATTTTCCACATTACAAATTTTCAGTCTTGGCATAAATTTATTTGGTATTTTAACAGAGAAGGAATCGCCGACCGCTTGTTCAAATTTAGTTTTTAGATCACTCAGATATTTATTATCTTCGCAGTTTACAATCACATTGCCGTTCGCTTTAGTTTTTATTTGTGCGATAGCTGGACCAAGTTCAATTGGGTTAAGTTTGGTTTTTATAGAGCTTAAGTCACTTTTTTGATTTTTAGCTTGCAGTATAAGAACAGCCGATGTATCTTTTTTGGGCTTTTTTACGACACTACTAAACGAGGGATATGATATTAACCCAGAGCAATTCAAGGATTTATCGATATTCGAAACCGAAGGCAGTTTTCCGTTGTTCGATATTTCGCGCCAATTTTTATCGATATCGATTAACCTCAAATTTAGCAAGTTATTTACCATTTTCAACTCATCATTTAGTTTATTCAAAAGTTCTAACTCACGGTTTTGTTGTTCAAGTTTCTTTTTATTTGCATCCTCTTCATCTTCGGTGTTAATGATAGCACTTCCCAAACGTTGGCGTGAACCACCTTGTGAACAGGATTTGCATGCCCAGTTGGTTTTGCTCACACTGACAATTTTTGCCATTATATCGAAACATTTCGAATGAATTCCTAAACCACAAGTTATACACTTCACGACCGAACGCATTCCGCTGTTACAAAACTCGCACTTTTTATTAGTTTGAGTTTTATTTTGGGACTCGTTTTCTTCATCGTCTACATCGGGCGCCATCTTGACGCAACTAAGACTCAAATGGAGAAGGAGATGTTCATTACGACCTTAATTAGGGCAACGACCCGGTAAACGAAATAAAGATATTAATTGTCAGAGGCCACCACTTTACAAAATCGAGAAAAACACAAGTAAGCTCACCGAGGAAGTGGACCCAATTTTTCAATCCACTCTTTGCAGTGCTCGAGCGACGGTCCACTTACAGCTGCGTTTGCTTTACCTTCCTTGCATTTTCTTACAGCTGCTTGAGTTCCTATACAGACGAAAACATTACAAAAATCACACCTGCAAACGTCATAAATCAACTAAATAAAAACAAAGCTAATTGAAAATGTGAACAATGAACATTAAATTAAATACTCGATAAAGGTTAACGTTGTTAATTGCGCAATGTTTTATCTAAATGCAAGCGGTAAAATTGAAGCAAAACAATCTAACTGACTCAAAAAACGGTAATAACTTTAATTACGCAATGATTAAACTAAATACAAACAGTAAAACTTGACGACAAATAGTCAAAACTGGCTTAATGGCGGTAATTACTATTCAAAATCTTAGTTTTAAATGACAACCGGGTTACGTAAAAATGGCGACACCTTGTCATACAAATGATCACTTCACTACGCTTTAAAATTACTACAAACAACACAGTACCTTTGAAGGGTTCAAGGAAGCTGCTGCAAGCCGTGCCCAAGCGAAAATGCTTGAAAAACTGAGAGAAACGGCCTAGGGTGCTATCTGTCGAATGGGTCTGGAGAATGTTAAATCCCCCAAAGAGGGTAGAAACGAAGAACGTAGTCGAAAGGCAAGATTGCGGTACGGCTCACGTAACTTCATTAAAATCAATTAACACGAAAGAGGTTCCCATTAATATTCCGCCCCCAAAGGCGTCAATTGGAGATTGCAAACTTTATGATCCGAGAATTCTTCGGCTCGTAACTGCACCAAACGTCTCTAAAATGACCAAAACCTTGACCGGTAACACGCATTCACAGTTTCACTTAATTTCGATTGCCCGTCGAAGTCGAAAGGCCTCCGCCGTAGCGGAACAAAACGATGACATTTCTTGCTTCTTCCAAGTCTGGACGTTGAATCCTGAAGCCAAAGGAAACGCGGGCTTCTGTTACTGATTTTGTTCTCTCTCTCTGACTCGCATAAAAGCGTAAGTATTGCATCAAGTTGTGCGACACATTTCATCAGAGTTTCGCGCGAAGAATGGTACGCCGGGACTGATCATGTTGACATCTAACCATGAAAATCGCAGACAATGGGCCGCCAAACAGGTAACTAAGATAAGGCGTCAATTATGCGGCAAGCGACCACATGAGAATTTAAATAAAATGTTGCTCAAGATATGATGAAATGAGCCGGAATTCGTTAGTATTTGAAATGAACGGAATTGAATTTTTTAAAACATAGTATAACTATCAATTTGGGTCTGATTTTAAACGGGAAAAGTACTAGTATTTGAAATACAAAAGCAGAAAAATACGGAAAAGCGCTAGATTCAAAAAGTGTTCTTACAATTTTTAGAGAGAATTAGCAATGACTATTATTGGCACAATATACAGGATTAATAAAACGTGATGAACATTGATAGTAGATAAATTCCAGTAACGGTATTAAAACGCCAGGTAACCACAAAAAATACCGTGGATTGTCAATGAACACATCTTTTAAATATTAAAGCAACAATTAACACACCTTAAAGGTGCAGATTTTATTTTGTTAAATGTATTGAAATATAGTTACATACTTACGTATAATGAATATTGCAACAATGCCAGTCAGCATAGGCGTAACTTGGGAGGGGCAAGGGGGGGGGGGGCAGTGGCCCCTCCAAAATTTTGATTTTAAAGTGCAAGTGCAGCATTTTTTGCAATTTAGGTTTAAAAATTTTGTGAAGTCTTGGTTTTGCCCCTCAAAGTGATGCCCCAAGTTACGCTAATGCCAGTCAGGGTTATGTGATATCCACTTATTTTGTCAATTAGTGTTTAATCAAGCAGTAGTGTTATCAAATTGATTTTTTTTCTTTTAATCCGTGTTAGCTAACTATTTAAGCACCATATTTCTTTTATTTAAATAAATATTGTTATTATTATTATTATTATTACAATTCTCATGTAAAATTAAACAGGTTATATGGCTACCTGGAATTTTATTTCTATTTCTAGGACACTCTCTATAATTAGTTAATTACACATCGAAATCAGTATTACCAGTTGTTACATAGAGTAAATAAAAGTAGTCATAGAGGTAACAACACTTCAACTTGACGCTCGTACTGGTTGATGTTGCTCGAAAACAAACGCTCAGTACAAGAAAAACAACCTTTTCAAATTTTCATTGTCATTCTACACCAGCTCCATTGGTAGAATAGTAGCAGATGGAAGATGTAATATCTTAATTATCAACTCTTCCTTAAATTACGTAATATGAATTTTGTTTACAAGCGCTGAACTTGTAAACAAGTCCTCTGCATAAAAACAGTTCGATGGCTAACTTTCCAAACCACTTCATACATCTTCCTTTCCTTTCCTTTTCCTCCTATAGCACTAAATGACTCTCTCGTAATTTATCACATTACAAATCAATAATCCCTTTCACAATCTGTGTAGTGTGAACCAGTAACTATAGTCCCTCAGTGCGGAAGAACCCCACAAGTAAGACGGTCCCGATCGATTTTTTTTAGTTACAATGTGTACTGTTATAAGCTTTGCGGTACAAATATACACATAAAAATACTTGATTGGATTATATACGAAATTAAAAATAAAATTAATGAAAAAACATAGAACCACAACTTTGTGGACTTAAAGAGGCGACTATAATATAAGGAAGAAGAAGAATGAAAAGAATGTAATTGTAAATGGGGTTGAACAGTCATGACGGTCATTCTGAAAATAACTTGCTTTAAAAGTAGCCCTTATCGACATATATTTTCAACATATAAAGTTATAAGAACGACTTAAGAAATTTCATGCACAGAAATGGAAACTGCCTATTTTTTTCCATATTTTTAAAGAATTTAAATTTAAAACGGTTTTATTCAATTTTTAGATGAAATTAAAATTCAGAGTACGGAATCGAAATCTCGTGCCGGAACGTGATGCATTATGGGAAATGGGGCGTCAGCTGAAAGCTATCATTCAGGGCTTCGTGACTTAATAATTAGAATAATTTCAAAAAGAAAACGACTTACAAATTACCAAATTACGAACGCGAGGATATCGGAGTAAGACGCATCTCTAAAGAAATATTAGAGGAATTATCCCTGTCGGCTATAAAGAATGGCACAACAACAAAATAGACATTTTTTTAAAATTTATTATAAAATTAAATCAATGTATTTGCAGAAATAGAAGCAAGAACAAAACATTTTTAGATTGTGAATGCAAAGAAACGTTCAAATTATTAAAACAAAATTGAAAAACACTCGCTCACACAGTTTGTAGATATTTGGAAGTCCTTGATGTATTGATACACTTGTGTTTTTTGTTTATTATTATAATATAATAAAGTAACTTATTATTGTATTTACCGACAGGGTTTTCTTTAAAAGGTGTCATTTTAATTTAATAAAAAACATTGTTTCAGTTTTTAAAAAATGCCAATACTTTTATTTCAATCCAAAGTACAAACCCTAAGACTAAATGTGGAACATGATACCTGCTAAATGTCCACATTAGCTTCTGTGACAAATGGCCATGCTTTTGAAGAAGTTCTGCATCATCTTTTCGCATAATTGCGACTCTATTCAGAGAATAACAGCTTGAATATTTTTTTCGAGAGCTTGAATTATTTGTGGCATATTGGCGTAGACTTTGTCTTTCACACAGCCCCAAAAGAAAAAGTCAAGCGGTGTCTGATCCCACTATCATGTTTATCATATTTATAGAAAATTTTCACTATTTCTATGCGCTTTTATAGATTATATCGTACCATATTCTTAAATCGCATATTTTTTGCTTAAAATCTGTTAAGAAATTACAGCTCTATGTTTGACAGTCAAAAAAATCGGAGAAACTCAAAATAAAACCATTTATTGGAAATACCTATACTTTGCTATTAAAATATGGTTTTATTTCTCATAACTTACTCTTCAAATTGTACTTGTGTGATACACGTTGTAATTTGGAGTAAGAGCACAAATTTATCATACCTCCGTTTTATAGTTACGCATCTGAGATAGAACAACATTTTAAAACGAACTAGAGCTATTATCTATTACTCTATTAATTTAGATTTTTTTGACCTCAATGTATTTATTATTGATTTTACTCACTATCGGTTAATAAAATGGTAGAAAAGCGAGTCATTGTTTACTTTACTTTCTAACTAGCCAGGAAGGTTTTCCCCGACTAGCTAAATGTCACTTTCAATGAACTTGTCATGTTACCTAGAAATAGCGCCACAGATTCCTTTGTTAAACTGACTTATTAAACTTCGATAAAAATAGGTATTATTTGAAACTTACCTAATCAAATAAATAATAACAAAAACCGATTATGAGTAAAATAGTATACATACCACGGTCAAAAGTTTCATTCCTGTCTCAAGATGAAGTTGAACTCGACGCTTAGCGTCTCGATTAACTACTTAATCTTTCGACAGTAATGAAACACTTTCCACCTTGGGATGTAATATACTATTGTTTTAATAACAAAAATGTTTAAATCTTGGTTTCATGACATTTTATGTTTGAATCATACTGCTTCAAAACAAAATGTTTTTATGTTTTTCTAACAAAAATTCGTATCTGGAGATTTTCGACGATGCCAAAACATGTTGAAATCAAATTCAACCTGTTTTCCTCGCTAGAGTAAGTGTCGGAAAATTCGCATATATTGAGATGGTATTTAGCCCGTTACTCAACTCTGCTTGCAGCATAGATAAATAAAGCAGCTCAATAAAGCACAGAGCTGGGGTAAATCAGGCAACTGCAAGAAGTTACATCAGAAGTTTTAATTCATAACTACATTGGTAAAGCATTGCCGATATTAAATGGAATTACTTCAGAATAAATGGCAATAAGGCAGAGCTCAATTCGTAAATTAGAGTCACAGAAATATCAATTAGCATAAATTAAGAGGTTGGTGCAAAGTAGAGCCATTCAAAATTCAACAACTCTATCACATGCGTGTTATAGTATATTACACAACGAGAGCTGTAGGAAGCATATTACACGCGAGTTGGAAAAGTTACGCACAAGCCGCGTAGCGGCGCGTGTGTAATTCCACGAGCGTGTAATTGCTCTATAGCCCGAGTTGCGTACTATACTTTTTCTACGGTCACACTCATTTCGTTAAACGAAAAAGAAATATTTTATTAACTGTCAAATCATCTGTCACACCATTTTAAAATTAGGCGGCTGCAGTCACATCCCTACACCGCTTCGTACAAACAACAGAAGCTAACTGTAACGTAATAAAAAAAATTACGTGTTAGTCATTATCATTACGTAACACTGTTTGTAACAACGAATTTACTAATCAAGTAAACAGTGCTTAATGAGCAATTTACTAATAAAGGAGTAGAAAAAATAAATTTACATGTCAGTATACTTGAATAAGTACAGTTCTATAAACTTTTTAAATAAAGGTAAGAAGGACAGAATGTTCTCAATACAGTGCAAAGAGAACACAATACTAGATCAAATAAGGCTATAAAAAAATGAAACGGTAATATTTGAAGAATGGTGAAAAGCAGACAATTATTATAAAATACAAGAAATTCACACAACAGAAAATGAACGAGATTGGTGTTTAAAAAAATGAGTCAGTGAAGTGACATAAGTGAACAGATAATCCAAATGAGTGGCGCTATAACCTAATTTAAATCAGAACGTAAACAAACAATAATTTTAGAATTATGATTTTGTACATTTTAATAATATAAGTTAAAATTTAGTTTATAAGTAACTGATTTGTACTTGGTTAACATCCACAATTATAAATTTAGATAGGCAATTGTTGTTAACTACGCGAGGAAAAAAACAATTGAATAAAAATTATTTCATGACAGTCTAATTTGTCTCTCCAGATTAATTGGGTTTTAAGCCATTTACAATTGAAACAAATTAAAAATAATTATACCAACGTGATCAGGAGTTCGTAGTGCATATGTGAGAATGTGGGTGTAAAAATCCATCACCTAAAAATTATTTTCATTTGCGACCACCTTCCGAACCACTTCGCCAGCGACAATCATCAGATTTTGAGCACAATTGAGGTCAGGCGTTTGAAATTTTAGTAGCACCACGTCCGCACGCCTTGTAGGAGTACACCGCAGCAGTTCCAGCATCCTAGGGTTCTGCTTCCAGCAGCGAGCATCAGGAGAAGCTGTTCCGAGCCAGTTCCCGCAGCCTAAAAAAGGTCAGGTTAGTGTTGCAAAGCAAATATCCATGCTAGAGTTTCGAAACTTACCATAAGGGACGAGTCCTATAAGAGGAAGCCGATCCCAGTCTTACAATACTTCAAAAAAGAGCATGAGGTCCAGAAATTGTAAAAATATAAGTTGAGGTTATGTTTTTTCACATGAAAGGACGCGTTCAAAACAATTGAATTCGCAGAAAGCCGAGAACGATCTAAAAACAAAACACGACTAGCGATGCTTAATAAATCGCGAGCTTCGAATTACCTGATAATTTATTTATAGATTTGCCTTTGAATTAACTTGTATTTACACCAGAAACGAACCGTACGAGAATTCAATTTTTTGATAGATAAATTGACAGCGTAGTGAGTCTGCGCGTTGCTACTTTTTAATTTCACAGCCCAGTGGCGTAACACGGGAGTTTAAATATGAACATGTCGGTGAACCTAACTTGCAGATTTGAGTCTTCATGCCTACTGAAAGCTAGCCATAAATAACTTCCAGATGTGCGAATTACTATAGGGGGCAAAACACTATAATCAATGAACCCATTTATACTATTATTTATTTACTTTTAATCAGTCTTGTACATGATGTAAGTATTAAGCTTATTAAAAATTACAATAGTCCTGTACAATATAATCAATCATGGTAGACGTTTCTACAAGTTACCACCATTTCAAATCGTTATGTTATTATTAAAAATAAAAAGGATACGTAGATGTGAAATTTCGAGTAAAACTGTTTTTTATTCTGATTTCAACAACGTATGGAGCTTTCCATAAGATCATATGGCTCTACCTATTATAGGTAGACCTATATGACCTTATGTACTACTATAATAGTAATTTTATTTATGATTTTTTAAAAATTTTTTGTTTATCCGATATCTTGAAATAGCGTTATTACCATAGGGAGTTTATTATAACACGCAATATGTAAATACGTTTATTTTAAAATGCAATATGGAAACGTTACTGAGTATGTCAAAACATAATATATTCTATGGAGAAAGGAATTCTGTTGACCAAATGGTATAAAGATTTCACAAGACTTGATTGCAAGTATGTGGGTTATTACATGCCCTGTTGTTCTTTCTGATCCTTCTTTTCCAATAAAATTACGGTTCATATATTGCATTTTAAAATAAACGCATTTACACATGAAACCAATAGTAACAATCAAATCCTCATGGAAACGGGAATACCACCTTGCGCATTAAAATAAATTCACGTATACAATACTAGAATCAAAATTGCAACTTAATTTTTTAATTTAATGTCCAGTAGGTACAAATTCCTTGGGTCTTAAAAAAACCCTTAATTAAATACCCAATAAGACCCTGGTCATGCAGTTATAAACTTTGACTGCAGAATCGCCAGCATCTCTTCCAGTTACTGATTTGCATGGCTCTACAAGTGTTTCAGCGGTAAAATGTTCATGTTCGGTTTCGTTGAACTTTGAAATTAAATCTCTATTCAACCACGCTTTAAGTCCTTCCGGGTTAATTTTATCATCTTTCAAGTATCCAGATTTCTTCCAAGAACAGGCTACAAACTCATTTAATTCCACGCTTCCTTCCTTTAACAAATTGTATTGGTCAAAGCTGTCGACCACGAAGCTTTTGGTGAGATTAAGTTCTTTCAAACATTCCAAATCTTGTTCTTCCAGATTAGCTTCCGAGAATTGTTGATCTACTACTGGCTAGAACCACAATTAACTTATGAATATTAAGAAGTAGAGTTTTAGAGATCATATTATAAATAATCTTAGTTGAATTTAAATAACATAATATTTTTATACAAAATGTTAACTTTGTTTATTTCAATTGTGCAGTACAGGGTGTTGTCAACACACTAATAATAACTGACTGTTAATTAGTCATTACATTACATTAAGTTAGCTTTAAATGTCACTATTATGGCACTTTGTTGCAGAATAAGTTTTTTGTGTAAAGAACAACTGTTAATAACACCAAATATGCTGATAATCACTATAGTTATGAGATGATAATGATGATGATGATATAGTGAACAAGTTAATATAAAGAGCGCTATCCAAATCGTTAAGTAGGTACCATCAGCACCTACTTCAACAAATATCTACAAGAAGTAGTTACTGGTTCTGTTCCAATTTAAATATGTAAACTTTCACCAAATATGTACTTCTATTGAAAATGTAATTCAATAATTTGGCAATAAAAATATAAAAATCACATAGATCTTACCTTAAAACACAACAACATTAAAAAAAGCAGTAACACAAACATCGTGAACTGTAAAATTATTATTAATGACTCAGCTGCTTCACAAACAGGTCAAACGTCAAAGATTGTTTATCTTGAAAATATAATAAAAATCAGCTGCATTTAAATCGAAAAACATCTTTATTCATTAATCAATAACATAAAATAAAATATGTCAATATTAACATTGCAAAACATAAAATAGAATATCTTTTACCTTTAGTATCTCAATAACTTAATTTACACTGTTATTATATTTAGTATTTAAAATACATATAACAAAAAAGCATTACTTAAATATATTAATATTTCATAAATCTTAGTGACTCTTAAAAAGTGAACCCGATTAGGAACTTCTGGAAGATATCTTTGCAGCCCAAAGTGGAATGTCACAGTTACAGGAAAAATGCTCCGTTTAAACAGAGGCTATGAAATTTTAGTACCATTGGTGGCACCTCCTTCCATCGAAAGATACTTCTCCACTGTTGGACAAACTTGCTTCCATACGTCTGCAAGCTGAAAATTGATAATCATTTTAAGAATATAATAGTCTTCTAGTCTTCAGTTATCATCACAAAAATAATTTTTTTGCTCATTATGTGAAACAGAAAAAAAACAACTAATGACTGGTGAGAGTTCGAGTTATTGATTAGAAATATTCAAAATTCAAATATCAAGAAGTAAAAAAAAACTGTAGCAAACACTATGCTGTGTGGATAGTAACTGATACATCTCATAGGAACAGAACAACATGTGCTGCAAATGATTAATTTAGACAGATATAATGTAATCTAATATTAATGCCGTAAAGAAAATAGCACTGATACGGATATCAATGCGTCAAACTAAAAATAAATTCAATAAACAAAATCAAATAAATCCAATAACATAAACATTTGCATAAAAAGAAAACTGAAAATGGTAAAAGAATTTAGACAGAACCACTTCGGGGTTAAAAACCTACCATTAGCCTATAATAAAAAAAGAAGAATTTACTACTAAGCAATGTTAAAACAAAAATTCAGTTTATACATAAAGAAAAACATATGAAAAAAATGTGTAGGATTTATATAAACTGCAAAAATAATACTAAGTGATGACACTTACCTCTGTATGTGCACGAGTTTGAAGACATACAAGATTACTGAGAATTGAAGAGAGAGTTTCTAAGTAGGCGTGAACCAACTGTGTCTCCATGTGAACACAGTATAAGCTGAAGTCGGATCGCAGCTCCATGTTGGAAATAATGTTTTCTTGAGCTAACATTCTAACTTCCAGCTGTTCAACGCTCTCACTCTGTAAAAATTACAACTGTAAAGTCTTTATAATTTCTTAAATGTCAATAATTATAATTCGCTAGTTTTGTTCAACAATTTCTGTAAAATTGTATTTTGTCATTTTTAGTTAATGTACAATATTAATATCTTGTTTGTTTATTTATAGTCTACAGTTTATGTTGCTACATTTATTCTTCTTCAAATAGCGCTGATACTCTGTTTAATGACAATATTTTTATGTTTTCTCAAATATCAAACTATAAACAAAAGAGTTTTAAGTATTTAAGTAAGTTAAATTACGTACAGTATTTGTTGTTGTGAAAGAAAACAGTATTTTAAAATGTGAAAAAAATGCACAAATAATACTGAATTATTGAAGAACGAAGATAACAAGAGAAGAAGAAAAAAATTAATAGAATATAATATAATAATAGAATTAAAAAACAACTATCAAAAAAGAAGAGGAAGAAGCAGATACCTGGAATCTCGCACGTAATGAAACAGATCATTGAAACAGGAAACAAACAGGATACAAAATGTATCATATCTTGTATCAATTTCAGAAGTGCATTTGATAAGGTTAAAAGAAAATGAGCTGATCAAAAATATGAATATCTGAAAATACCTAAGTAATAGTTATCAACCTTCGAAAAAACAAATATCTATAAAAATGAGTGAAGGAAGCACAGAATACTTGGAAATAAATAGAGAAGAATACCAAGAAGGCATTTTATCAGTCACGCCTTTCAATTAGAAAGTATATTGTAAAAAAATTAAGTAAATGCATGTAATAGTGTCTGCTGATGACCTAGCAATAATTGAATTAAATCCACAACACAAAAAGAAAGCAATAGATGGTAAATTCAAAATAGACAAAGAAAAACAAAACACATGTAGACAAAGGCAACAAAAACGAACAGTTTTAAAGAAATATACATAAAGCACCAGCCTCTACACCGAAAGGTAAAACGAGGTTAACAATAATACATACATACATACAAAGAAATAATAACACCAGCAATAATGTAGGTACATAGCTGAAACAATTACTCTAACCCACAACAAAGAAGACTGAAGATTTTTGAAAAGAAATTGTTAAAAATAATATGTGAAGCAATTAAAACAAGTGAGGACAATTATAGAAGTAGAATAAATTATGAATTACGTGAACAAGCAAAGATAGATGTAATGAGTAATAAAAAGTAAATATACAGGAAACGGGATTATTAAACAAATGAACTGAAAATCAGTGAAAAAAAGCAGAAGAGATACAGTAGGCTAAAGAAAGAATGGATGAGCAAAGCATAAAGTGGAAAAACAAATCGAAGAATAGAAGAGACTGGAAAGTATTAATCAGGACAGCCAACTCACACCAACAGCATGTGGACCAAGATGAAGTTCTTGAAAACCAATCCACCTCAAGAAATGAATTAAAAAACACTTATATAAGAGGTGAAAATTCTATTTTAGGCCTCCGTCCAGAAACCTGATTTTGCATTTGTCTAAATCGGCTAGAAACACCCTCTTTGCATGTCTAGGCATGAAAATGACAGCTAGTGTAATTCAAATTTTGAAATTTAAAAATTGGTTGGTAGCACTGAATCCTGAATCTGCTGTCGTGCTGTCATAATGATGTCAGTCTCACCAGTTATACCACTTTTCAGGTAGTAAGTTTTGAATAGCATTTTCAGCTGCTTGTTTAATATGTTCTGGTATATTATCATCCATTTTCTTGTAGGTACTTATTGTGCACCGATTACTTATGGCATCAAAATTCATAAATATAAATGTCAAAAAACAATACCTACTCGATACTTGATTTTCAATTTTAAATTCAAATCCTTACATTGTTCGATAAGTATGTATTGCCAACAGAAGAAAAATAAATTATCTAGCCCCGATATTTAGACAACAAAATTCCGATTTTTTTTTATTTATATATTTTTTGTCGACCAAAAAAATTTTGTGTTTCACATGTCCAGAAACTGTTTTGCGAGTGCTCGTACTCAAACCGTACTCGCACTCGCAAAAATTCAGTTTCTGGCCTTGTGAAACAAATTACTATTATGGAATTGCTCAGTCATACACATGATGTTAGCAAAAGAATCAAAAAAAGGATGTAGGCTCAGTTCTGATTGAGCTGTCAATTTGGAGCGTAAGAGTTGAAATGAGCTAGTTCAATATGGTTTCAAAGCATTTTTTGCTTCAATCACTGCGATATGTTCTTTATACATTGTAATAGATTTTGCCGAGAGCTTTAAAACGATAGTACACACAGTCATTTAACACTCACAGCTCACAGTTGTTCAGATAAACTGAGATATTGTAAAAAGTGTTCACCAATTTGCAAGAAGACAATAAAATGATTAGTTGAAACCACAGCAATATGTGCTTTATATACAGGATGAGTCAATAATATAGGAAAGTTCACTTTTTGAAATTAGCTTCATCTGAAACCATTTTTCGGCTTCGCTCGAATGTTTTCTCCACATACCAATTATTTCAGGACCAGCCTGTATATTGTCTTCGCATAATAATCAATTGTGTTCCGAAATATTTTAATTTACCAGTGCACTCTTTTTGTACCGATTCTGGAAAGCCCCAAAAACATTCGCTGGTTTATCGCGAGGTCGGAGCGTTCAGCTGTCTTTGTTAGTTGGCCGAATACGCAAGGATTCTTTTCCTGCACCTTGACGAAGTAACTTGCTTCTAAAAAGGTCCCGTTCGTGCCTTATTACTATAACTATAATCAGGTACGATGGCGTTTTTCTGTTTGTTATTCTCCTATTAATTGCATTTCTTTAGCTCTTAATCGACAGTTTTACCCGAGAATTTAATCTTGGAAGTAAGGTTGCCGTCCAATTTAATTTTCAACACATGCTAACGAACTACGGGTATAGCAATTCCTGGCCAGCCTATGGTTAACAGCAGCCTTGGGCGTCAAAGGTTAGTGATTCTTGGTGTTATATCATACTTTAAAAGTGGACGGTCTTCCTGCTTTTAAGCAGATTCGGGCAGTTTAAATTTGTACTTTCCGTTGTTATTAACATATAAAGTTTAATCTCATACAGTCAATCTATTTTAATACTTGAAGCTTAATGCGTATATTTAATTGCGATTAATATTTAAAGCTACAATTTATGTGTGTAATTGAACCTTTGTAAAAGGAGCATTCAAGCTTTTTGCTTTCAATAGCCTGAACAGAAAGGTTTTTTTAAATGACAGCGGTATGCATACCACTCGATTTATTTGTGGTTACAATTAATTGAATAACCCAAAAAGAAGTTTCTTGGTGCGTGTTGCAACCTTCATTTAACTTGCACAGCTCTACTATGACATTATTTGTGATCAAATTGTTTTGATTATTTATTATTGAATTACCATACTACAAATTATTCAGTAGTTATTAAATAAACGCTAGTCATTTGTAGTTTATTTAAATTATTCGAAATCATCTGATTTCTGGCGCCCACATCCTTTCTTTAGAAGACTTTGCAGGGTAGATAGCTAGTGGTTTGAACCCACGACCATATCGCCGAATTTGAGTTAGCTCGGCCATCGCGGTAAGTGAAGATTACGAACTTTAAGGGGGTTAATCTGCGATCTTTCACTACCATCTATAATTTTAATTAATTAACCGCAGGTCAGCTTCTTTATCGTTTCACATCCATATTTCATTTTTCTCTCTAAAACCGTGCCCTTACAGACACTAATTCAAAAAATCACATAGCATTTGATCGTTGAGGTATCAAATAGGAATTTTGCTCATGGTTAAACAACTTTTTGAAGTATCATTTAGTCATGAGAATGCCTATCTGCCTTGTGGGGTTACTTTGTTGTGACACACTTTTCGAAATTTTGAAGGGCCATAACTTTATTTTTTCAAATGACACTCCCTGTATTTTATTGCTTAGTTGTCTTCAGTGTCTCAGTTTACAATTTTTATGCTCGATATGTCCTATACCAAAAATTGATAGTTTAGGAGATAATTCGGATTTTTTTTAAATGCACAAATATCTCATCTCACGAGTTATTGTAATTAACGAAAGATGAAATGGTGGATAATGTTTATGTACTGGGTGAAAGTGAGCGAAACCCGTTGCTGCCGTCTAGAATTCATGCACAAATATATCCAAAAGCAAGAGACTTCAGAAATGTGCAAGCAAGATTTCAAGAATCGGGCAGTATGAAAAGCACCATCGGAGAAACCCAATGACCGAGGGTGAAAATGGAGATCTGGTCTTGCAAAGTGTTATAGAAAACCTGCACACAAGTTCCCGGGCCGTAAGTCAACAACTGTGAATTTCCCAAACCAGAGTCTCCAGGATTATCCGCAAAAACAAATTTCATCATACAAAATGTCCAGTTGTGCAGGATTTAAATGAAGACGACTATATCGCGAGGCAATATTTTTGTTTATGGGCCCAAAATATCTAACAGTAGGAAAACAATTTTTTCAACAATAAGCTATTTACAGATGTAGCAACCTTTAAAAAAGTTGGAAAAGTTAATATTCACAACTTTCATTATTACGAGACCCAAACCCCCATTTCATTTGAACACTCGATCAACAATATCGATGGTTGCTTAATGTTTAGGGTGGTATAGTGGGTAGTAGAGTTGTTGGGCTATATTTCTTCAACGGTCTACTGAATGGAGAATCGTATTTGCCTTTTCTTCAAATAGATTTTCAATTGCATCTGGATGATTCGCCTTTGGATGTGAGATGACTGTGCTTTCAACATGATGGTGCCCCATGATACAATTGTCGTATTGTAAGGGACTATTTGGACAGTGAATTTGAGGGACACTGGATTGGCAGGAAAGGACCTAACAAAATCAGATTTTTCCCTTTGGAGTTTCGGCCACAATCAGGTGTACGAAGCCGAAATCACTATTAAAGAAAATATGCAACAAAGAATTATAGAAACTTTTTATAGCATTAACCTTACCATACTTGAAGCCACGAATGAGTCATTTTAAAGAAGGATTGATGAATGTATAACCCAAGGGGGTTTTCATTTTGAACATGTTATGGAATTTTAAGTGCTATTTGTTATAAATAAATAATTCTAAGTTTCTTATTATTCTATGTATTTCTGGGTACTTGTATATACTTGTGGATATCATTAAAACTTGTTTTGCACTTTTCAGAGGTCACACTTTTGTGTCTGCTAAGAGAGGGAGTATCTCTTAGTTTCCTCCAATACATCTTTCGTTAATTTCATTTTCTAGAAAAATTAAAGGAATTATGTAAAACAAGTGTGATTGTGACGTGTGTCAAGCAATGATTCATTAAAAACGTTTGTTTTCAATGTCACAATGGGTAGTTATCGATGTGAACCATGTAGGTACATTTCAAAAATGTAATGAGTTATCTCCTAAACTATCAATTTTTGGTACATGACATAACGGGTTTTCAAAAAGTCTTTACGTCCTGGGCGGCTATGGAAATTCAAACGCATGAATAATAGCCTATGTTGGTGGCACTGTAAGTCTATATAAAATTCGAAAGCAGGTTAGGTTTTACGTCAGTCTGTGTCAAAACTGACGCAAAACCTAACCTACCTTCTAAGGTTTTACATCTCCTGAAGTGAGACGCTGAAGACGACTATGCAATAAAATGAAGGAGATGCCATTTAAAAAAATTAAGTTGTGGCCCTTCAAAATTTCGAAAAGTTAACGTGTCACAGCAAGGTAACCCTACAACACAGGCAGGCATTCCCATTTCTAAATAATACTTCAAAAAGTTGTTTAGGTATGGACGAAATTCCAATTTGATATCTCAACGATCAACTGCTCTGTGATATTTTGAGTAAGTGTTTGTAAGCACACGTTTTTTAACAGAAAAAAATTCAATAACTCCAAAATGGCTAAAGCAAATTTCAAAAAACAAACTTATTTATAAAGCTTCAACAAGTGAAGATCCAAAATGTATGTAAAAATATTCAAGGCATGTCATTTAAAAAAATTAAGTTGAATATGGCTCTGCAAAATTGGAGCACCCTGTATAGCGCTGCACTCTACCTGCTTGTATACAGGGTGCCCGTTTTTGGAGCTCCACCATGGGGATCTCGGTAACCATAAGAGATACGAGGTCGGTTAAATTGGGGCAAAGTTGCGCAATTTGGAGCTCAATAATATGCCGGTTTAAAATTTCAAAAATTCCGATTACCTCCGGAGATATCCGAAAAAAACCGGAATTTTGGAAATACGTTTTTATTTTTTCCTCGGCTTATTTGGTGACCTAATTCAAAATGAGTGACACTTCGTCGTTGCAACTTTTCCTCCTCTACAACCTGCCGATGTCATATTTGAAATCAGACGTTTCGATTTTCGACAATCATCATCAACTTTGGTTTTTCTTATGGGCACTATCTTGGATTTTCACATTTTTGAATTCAGCTTTGTTTTCTGATTACGGTGATGTATCACATGTTAAGGTTCAGTGTTGCAGTTTGGGTGAAATATCAAAAATTCTGTTTTGCAAAGACTGCCTTGGATATAACATCCATACTTTTGTTTAACAAAGGCATTGTTGACAGTTCGATTTAAGTTGGCTTAACGTCACCTACAGTTACAAAATTAGTATAAATTTATTAACAAAATGCCCTTTTCAAATGAAGAAAAACGAGATATGCTAGAAATTTATTACGCTTCGCATCGAAATGCGCAAGTTACTTCGGAAAGATATTTACAGCGGTATCCAGAAAGACAACAACCAGCTCAAAATTATTTGTTATTCCTTCATAGAAATTTAGCCGAGTTTGGTGCATTTTCTAAGCCTCGAAGACGTGTTCATAGACCAAATGCGAATGAAGTGGAAATTTTACAGGCGGTGAGTAAATTGTTAAAACTTTCTCAAAAATAATAAACGGCAATGAATTGAATTCTTCATTAGATTCAAGATAATCCTTCAACTTCAACAAGGGCTATAGCAGACGAAATTAACGTATCACATCAAGCAGTGTGGAGAGTCTTGAAAAAACATAAATATCGCCCGTTTAAAATTCATATCACCCAAGTCTTGCATCCAGGAGATACTGAACGGAGGGCAGCGTTTTGTAGGAATATCATGGCACGGTTGGAACAAAATCCCCATTTTCTTTCCAACGTGATATTCACGGACGAGTGCAAATTTACCAACTCAGGCATGTTCAATCGTCACAATGAACATGTCTGGTCCACTGAAAATCCACACGAACACCAAGGACGTCGACCACAAGCACGTTTCGGGCTAAATGTATGGGTTGGTTTATTTGGCGGTACGATCATTGGCCCATACATTTACGAAGACAATTTGACCGCAGATGGGTATTTGCACTTTTTAAGGACCTACCTTACGGATTACATCGATGACAACATTTGCCTCAACCGCTTGAATAACCTTTGGTTCCAGCAAGATGGTGCTCCGCCACATAATGCTAGGAGAGTGGCTGATTATTTGTCTGAAATATTTCCGGGTAGAGTCATTTCAAACAGTGGAGACATACGTTGGCCGGCACGTTCACCAGATCTTTCCCCATTAGACTACTATTTATGGGGAACTATGAAAGATCTCATTTATAAATCTGTACCCGCCGATATTAATGAGCTGCGAAGGAAGATCATCACAACTTTAAGGACCAAAATAAGAAGAAGGGACGTTTTAAGATCAATGCAGAATTTAAGAAGACGCATAGAGCTGTGCTTGGAAGTGGAGGGTGAACCCTTCGAGCACCTCTTATAATTTTCTTTATTTACTTGTTTCTCAAAATTTAGTTTTATCCTATGTTGTAAATTTAAAACATAATTTTCTCCTTTTTTATATCCTACTGTCAAATAAATAAATTTCTAGCATATCTCGTTTTTCTTCAGTTGAAAAGAGCATTTTGTTAATAAATTTATACTAATTTTGTAACTGTAGGTGACGTTAAGCCAACTTAAATCGAACTGTCAACAATGCCTTTGTTAAACAAAAGTATGGATGTTATATCCAAGGCAGTCTTTGCAAAACAGAATTTTTGATATTTCACCCAAACTGCAACACTGAACCTTAACATGTGATACATCACCGTAATCAGAAAACAAAGCTGAATTCAAAAATGTGAAAATCCAAGATAGTGCCCATAAGAAAAACCAAAGTTGATGATGATTGTCGAAAATCGAAACGTCTGATTTCAAATATGACATCGGCAGGTTGTAGAGGAGGAAAAGTTGCAATGACGAAGTGTCACTCATTTTGAATTAGGTCACCAAATAAGCCGAGGAAAAAATAAAAACGTATTTCCAAAATTCCGGTTTTTTTCGGATATCTCCGGAGGTAATCGGAATTTTTGAAATTTTAAACCGGCATATTATTGAGCTCCAAATTGCGCAACTTTGCCCCAATTTAACCGACCTCGTATCTCTTATGGTTACCGAGATCCCCATGGTGGAGCTCCAAAAACGGGCACCCTGTATAATGGCTAAAGAGCGGATTTTTAGGCAAATGCCTTTTGTAGATTTAGCTTTAATCTTAGGGAAATTAATAAATAAGCGTGAATCAAACATTTTCACGTCTATTGACATGTATTTTATTTTGCCTATAATGCCTATTTCATTAGTTTACTGCCTATTTGCAGATTTACCGCCTAAAATGTGCCTAATTCAAGAAAAAAAATAGAAAATAAGCTAGTCTTGTCTACATTACTTCGAATTTTAAAGTTTTAGCTGACAGTATCACTAAGTTATAGAGGGCAGGCTTAACTTTCATTGATTTCTTCCAGATTTTGGAGGAAGTCGAAGATTCTTTAAAACATACAAATGTAGCAGACAAACTGAAGTCTGTATTAAATAAAAATCCAGATCTAGGAGTATTAAGAAAGATATCTAAAGTAGTTGACTTTTTTACAGAAAGCAATTTAGAACATGCATTAGTTACTTATTTTGAGGGCAAATTTTACAGTTAAGTCGCAGATTTGTACGTTATTCTTCAATGTACAGTCGCAGTCAAAAAAATGGAACACCTTTTTTGACCTACCTACTTCTCAAAATGTGAAAACAATTACTCACACTGTCAATTCTAATTAATAAATGTCATCAAAAGTGATTATTCAATTATGAAAAATGCCAGCACATATTAGAAATACGGATAAAGCAAGAATAATTGCTCATTTTGACGCATTTTGAGAATTAGGTCAAAGAGTGTCCCGTTTTTTTTTGGCCGCGACTGTATATTATGTATTATGTGTGAATTATTGATGCCTATTTGAAACTCTTTAATGCCTATTTTGTGTTTTTATTGTGCCTATTTGCCTGCCTTTTTCCACATTTTCAGTGCCTAAAAATCCGCTATTTAATAATGGCACTTAGTTCATTTCGATTACTTAATAGTGTAAGTGCAATCAAACTTTCCCGTACTTTTGACTTACCCTGTATTTGAACAGATCTTGTCGAGAGTTTTAAAACGATTAGAAATCAGATAAAAGATAAATTCTCATATAATTCTAAAAATATCAGAAAAGTTATACAAATTTTGTATTTGGATTTCTTATTATGTTCAAAATTTATAAAGTTTAAGAAAGTGATTATTCTTTCATGATCGCCTTACTTGTTGTACCGGGTGTCTTAAAATGAATTACATCTAGTATGCTTTGAATTTCACATAATGCAATCTAAAATTTTATTTGAAATTGCCAAACTGTAAGTCTATGTCAAATTCGAAATTAGCAGGTTATGTTTTGCGTCAGTTTGTGTCAAAAATGACGCTAAACCTAACCTGCTAACCACGAATTTGACATAGACTTACAGTCTTGCCAATTTCAAATAAAATTTTAGATTGCATTATGGGAAGTTCACAGCATACTAGATGTAATTCTTTTTAAGACACCCGGTAGATGGAACTTTGAAGATATAAACATTATTTACTCTAAGAGTATCTACCATCTTGCTTGTAGCGCTACACATTTTTTTCAAGTTAGTAATAGGTATGTACCTGAATTACAATTAGAACAAAATAAATTCAACTAACATCAGTTCCACGTATAACCCCTTGAATTCTACGTTTCTTCAAAGACAGCATCTTAGCTAGAGCTGCTTGGTGATCATTGGCCAAACCTCGCTCCAGTCTTTCACACAAATCCCTGTGGGCTATCAAGACATCCAGAAGCAGCCCTAATCGTTCACAAACTGATACTTGTTCAATACTGGCATGACAGTTAGCTTTAATTGGCAGTGACATTATTTCCCTAAAAAAGACTAGCTTGTTCAAATTGGTACATCACAGCTTTCAATACAGAAAAGCAACAAAAAATCACCACTGAAGGCAATAATTTGCATATCAAAACTCTCATACTTACTCTGACAATGTGGAAAAACCCTTTTGCATGTGCTTCCAGTGCCCAGTGGCCAAATTTTCAGGATTTACGCTCCCCAGTGCTTTTAGCTGGTTTGCTAGGTCTTCCGAATCTCGAGCATAAGCTTGCCTTCTTTCAACTTCAGCATCGGCCAATTGCTTTAGACGACTAACTACTTGCACTAAAGAACGAACCTGTTCGCGACTTGTTGCAAACTCAGAACAGTCACTTGGAAGGAGATTCTGCAACAGGAAATTCACAGTCAAAAGTTAAAGCAATAATTGAATAATTATCTAGTTAGCCAAGGACGGATAATTGTATAAATTACTCTATGCAGTTAGAAGAAATAATAAATGCATCAAATATGGAACGCATTAAAACAATCAGATAATTACTTTGGCTGTCGCAGCAAGATCTGATGTCATAAACTCATCAGGGGCTCTTCGAAATATGTCCCGAATACGGTACTGGATGTCAGGGCCCTGGTCAGTGAGAAAGAATGATACTAAAGCATCGTGGCAGATAGTTGGGTGGCGAGCTACCAGTGTTAACCATCTCTGCAAAGCTCGCCTTCTGGTTTCCAAGAAATGTGAGTCTGACACTATTTTCTTGGGTGGAAGCCTTGGAACTATCCTGTTAAGAAAATCTAAATTAATTCTACTTATAAAATTGTTGGTTTAAACATGCTAAAGCTAAATGAATATAATTTGATCTTTGAACACACGAACAAAATACAACATATTCAAATTCGTTAATTTTAATTTAAAATACAAATACGAATTGTGAGTAGCCTGGTTTTCGATACTGAACTATTTATTACTAAAAGACTTTGGAAACTGACCCCAGTCCTCGACTCAGCAAAATGCGTACAAGTCGGAATATGCAGAAAACGTGGTATTAAGTCAAGTGATATTACGCGAAGTGAATGAAGTGATCTGATGTTACGTAAAAGTAAAAGTGCTCGAAGACCAAGCTACTTGCGTTTATATAGGGTGTGCCTGAATGGAAGGGACATTTCATATTCTTTTGAGTACAATAGGATTGTCCAGCTAAGCTCCCTTTTCTCTATTGTAGCACAAGAGGTTGAAATAACTTCCGTCAAAAAGGACTTTTCCTTTTAGCCTGGTCTATAATTAGATGAGGCAAAAGGATTTGTTGGCCGATATCCCTGCGTTTAGGACCTAGCTCCGGCTGCGCTAGAAATTGCATCGTGACGTTTAGACAAGTTAGTTTTGATCGTTCAATTTGATGACACAAATCACATTTGACGTTACAGATGTTTCGTATTGCACGCGTACAATTGAAACTTTCTCAAAACTGTTACATTGCGAACTCCACTTCTACTAGTTGATTTAGCATTGCACTTTAAGTCACATTTTAGTTTATAGCCTTCTGTTGCATGAAAAACGTTTTCAGGTCATTCATTACCGCTACGCTACACTATTAGTAACATAAAGGTTTAGCATAATTCTTTTGGCATATTCTATGGCCCAAAATAAGAATAAAAGTTCATATAAACATATGTACAGTGATGCCTATAATTGGCCTAACGGCTGTTGGCGGAGTGCGGAATAAAATAAAATGTGTCTGAAAATGTTTAATAAGAAAGTACACAATCAAGTTGTTGCAAGAGAGATTTCCAGGTCACGCAATTTCTCTCAATGGCGGTCAAATGTGGCCATCAAGAGCATTCAATTTAACACCCTGTGACTTCCGCCTGTGGAGCTACGGAAAGTCCCATGTATATGTCTAAAATCCAAGAACTATTCAAGAACTGAAGGATGAAATTAGAAAGGTGAGATAAATGAACAATTGAGCCAATAAATTATTGAAAATTTTGTTAAAAGATGTAGGGTCTGCCAACAAAGTAGAGAGGACATTTGTCAAACATTATTTTTCATAGGTACTTAATCGGAAGGTCTCTAGTTTAAAACAAAAATGTTACTATATTTCAAATAAATGATACATTTAATCACAAAATAAAAACCGTCGCTCTTAATGGTACACCCTTTATAATATGTTTTTTAAATTATTCCCATTTTTAATTTTTAGATGAGACGAGAAAACTTTTGTAAAACTAAAATTTTGCAGTTTTTCCAAAAACTGTTCTTACAAAAAACTTATTAAACAAAAGTTGTAGATCATTGCATAATACCTACTTATATCATCTTGCTCTTTGAAATGTATTTATTATTAAACAATTATAAAGTGTTTACGAAAAATGGGAAAAAACAAAAGTAATACTTCCGGTTAGCCAATTTTAACCAAGAATCACTAGGACCTCCAACTGTATATTTTAAAAAAAGATAAATTTTCAAGCTGATGGATTAAATTGTCCAGGCAGTAGCAGTTCAAATACAAATTTTTCTGAATCAGAAGTCATTACAATAATGTACTTTCTTTTATCCACAATCACCTTATAATTGAAGTTTTATCCACACTTATGTTCCGTCTAAAGTACCACTTTATCCACTAGTGGAATAATGAAATTACTTTATTCCACTAGTGGGATAAAACCATGTCACTTACTACTGCATTGTTGGTAGCACTGTCAAGCTATGCCAAATTCGAAATTTGTAGGTTAAGTTTTGCGTCAATCTGTGTCAAATAACAAACAAAACTTAACCTATTAACCTCTCGAATTTGACATAGTCTGACAATACACTTAAGTATTGCCAAACGTATAACATTTGAACTTTCGGTACTTTCCAAATTGTCACTATGACTGAGAGACTGTATGAAGAATTCTGTGAAGAGGGAAGGCAGGAAATTGCAGATGAACTACTCCACAGCATTGATGCTGCTAGGCGTAAAAAATGGACTGAAACAGTTGAAAATCTAGACTTTCAAAAATCAAGCAAACAAGCCTGGTCCCTATTGCGAAAGCTCGGCAGTAGCAACCCACCAGACCGCCCAACCAACCTAGTAACGCCAAACCAAGTGGCGTCCCACATAGTGTCTACCTCAAGAGCACCCCAAAACCGTACACACACAACCAAAGTTAAAAAAGATCTCAAGATCATCAAGTCCACTTGTGCCCTTGAACCAGAATATGCCAACCTCTTCACCTGCGAAAGAAGTCGCGGGGGCCCTGACCGAAATGAAAACTGGAAAAGCCCCTGGGTTCGATGGCATCCATGCTGAATTCCTAAAGCACAGCGGCAAATTTACTAAACAATGGCTTGCAAAATTTTTCTCAGACATCCTTCAGACGGGAAATGTACCTTATCAACTTAAGAGGGCAAAAATCGTCGCTATTTTAAAACGAGGGAAAGCTAATGATACACCAAAAAACTATCGTCCAATTGCCCTCCTAAGCATGGCCTACAAACTTTTTGAAAGACTGCTATATAACAGGATTGGTCCAACAATACTGCAACATATACCTGTGGAACAAGCAGGATTTCGTCCGGACCGCAGCTGCACAGACCAAGTACTCGCACTAACTAACTATGTAGAAACAGGCTTTCAGAAGCAACTAAAAATATCTACTGCTTTCATAGACCTGTCAGCGGCATACGACACTGTGTGGCGACAAGGAGTTATATATAAATTAATGCGAGCTATCCCATGCAGAAAGATGGCTGATGTTATCAATGCCATGCTATCCAATAGATCTTTTCAAGTCATTATGGGCGACAAGACCAGTACAAAAATGAAACTGAATAATGGCCTTCCACAGGGATCGGTGCTTGCTCCCCTGCTCTTTAGTCTTTACATAGCAGACATGCCCGGAACTACATCAAAGAAGTTCGGCTATGCAGACGACTGGGCGCTCGCTACAAGCCATAAGGAGTTTGAGATAACTGAGCAAATTCTAACAAATGACTTGGCGACCCTTGGGAGATACTTTCGCGACTGGAGATTGCAGCCCAGTGCCGCAAAGACGGAAGTATCGTGCTTCCACCTAAACAACAGGATGGCCAACTACCAACTTAAAATCAACTTTGAAGGCAGACTTCGTAGTCACAATATGCACCCAAAATATTTGGGCGTCATACTTGACAGAACGCTAAGCTTCAAAGAACACCTTATGAAGACAGCTGCAAAACTCAGAACCAGAAATAATATCCTGCAAAAGCTATGCGGCACCACATGGGGTTCCACAGCGCCCACACTCAGATCGACGGCACTGGGCTTAGTGTACCCCGTTGCGGAATACTGTGCACCGGTGTGGATCAACAGCCCATACACCAAACGTGTTGAAGTCCAACTCAATCAAGCTATGCGTACTATATCAGGCACAATCAAGGCCACGCCCACTTATTGGCTACCCACACTGAGTCACATAGCTCCTCCACAAATTCACCGAGAACATGCTCTGGTCAGGGAGTATGAAAAAATTAACTCCGATCCTGTGCTCCGCTCCCACGTTGGAATAACCGGCAGAACCATAAATAGGCTACGCTCACGAAAACCCCCTCTGAAAACGGCAGAAACTCTTATCGAGGAAAACTTCAACATAATCGAGCGGTGGAAAGAAGACTGGGAGAAGAAGGCCACACCTGCCAACCGGGATATGCCATCCGTTACAAGCAGGCCGGGGGGCTTTGATCAACCAAGACGAATCTAGACAACACTTAATAGAATAAGGACGAATTGCGGCAGGTGCTCCGACTTACTTTTCAGGTGGGAAAAATACCTTCCCCAAATTGTGACTGCGGCGCTGAAAGACAGACTATTAAACACCTGGTAGAGGACTGTCCAATTAGCTCCTACAGTGGCAACCCATCCGATTTCCTGATTGCGACAAGAGAGTCAATAGAATATATTTGTAATCTTGATGTGTGTTTGTGAAATTTTGTTATTTTTGTTATATACTTACCTGTGATGTAGCCATACGCTAAATAAATAAATACTATGACTTTTCATGGCTGTCAATACAAAACGTATGTTTTTTTAGATATTTATTGAGTTGTTGGATAAAACGTATTGCATTGGTGTTTTAGTTGCGTTTTATCCACTTAATAAAATTAAGGAGGTGCCTCCGCTGCCGGCAACGGCGCCCGCAAAATAATCAAATGGCTGCCGGCGCCGGTCCCCCGCTCAATGTGGGCTCCTATGCCGGCAACGGTGCCCGAAAAATACTGCGATCGGAGCCGGCAATGAGGTGCCGGCTATCGACTACATAACCTCAAAATATGTAGGTAACTCGTAACGCCGTAACGCGTGGTTAAAATGAAAGTCAGAGACAAGTTTTCTTCATATGAAGAGTTTCATAGTGTATTAATAGTGTAAGTACAAGAAAAGTGTCCATAATGCATTTTGGATACGAGATGCTAGAGCAATCGAAAATCAACGAAAACGAGCCCCCGAAAGCGTTGCTAACATTAATAAATCCCTTAAATGTGACTAGCATGTGTTAAAGGTGGTAGGGCTTTTAAATCTAAAAATAAACATTCCAAAAGAAAATGTACGACGTATTAAAAAGATTGTGTGTTTCTTATTCTATGTTCTCTCGTAACTCCTATTATTCTCCTCAGATACTTCATTTCAGTCGCTTGTATTTTACTCTTCTGTTGTCTTGTTAGTAGGTACCTACCCATGTCTCGCATCCAAAAGTTAATATTGGCCTGAAGATTGTTTTGAACGCGTTGATTTTGGTTTTTCGTGATATTTCTGGCTTGGCTATAAAGTTGTTCATGGCATGGTAGATCTTTAGTGCTTTCTCAGTTCTATTGTTAATATCTATTTCATGTTTTCCATTGCACTGTATCATTACCTACTCCTAAATACTTAAATGATGTTACTTGTTCCAATTCAGCATCTTCTATTTTTATGTTAATTTGCTCTTCTTCTTCCCGTACTACCATAACCTTAGTTTTGTTCTTGTTTAGTTTCATTCCGTATTCTGATAGTGTTTTATTCCAAATTTCTAAATTTTACTTAGGATTCGTTTCACTGTTTGTCATTAAAACTACGTCGTCTGCAAAGGCTCCTTCAGAGATAGTCACTCTTTGTAGATTTCGGAACCCAATGTGTAATTTTTTCGTTTCAGCGGAGCTACTCTTAATTATTTCGTCTATGAATATTATGAAAAGCGCTGGACTAAACCCCCCTCCTTGTCTTAATCCTTCCGGTGTCATGAAAGGTTCCGATTTCATATTTTTATACACCACATAGTTTATGTTGTTTTTGTATATGTTTTTTATTATTCTGATGGTTTTACTGTCAATTTCTCGTTCCTTTAGAATCTTTAGAAAAGTACAATTCGAGACAATAAGAACATACAGACTAAAAACCAGAGCAGTAGGAGAGAAATATGAACAGACAGTATCAGCAAAACTAGAAAATTTCATAAATAAAACGGAAGAGGCTAACTTAGAACAATTATGGACGAAATTTAAAGAAATAATAGTACATACAGAGCAAGAAGTGTGTGGAACTAGCAAAACAATCAGCAAGAGAAAACAAACAGGTTGGTGGACAAAAGAAATAAAAGAACAAGTAAACATAAAGAAAAGAAAATGGCGTAATTATTAATAAGCACTGGAAAGAATTCGGGGAAAAAATGGAAATAGACGGCAAAGGAAATCAAAAGCTTTTCTACAAAATATTAAAGACACTAAGAAAAGAGAAGGCAAAAGACGCAATTAGCATTATAGACAAAAAAGGTCAACTTCTGATGGAAAAGGAGACAATAATGCAAAGGTGGAAAGAATTCTTTCAAGAACTACTAGGAGAAAATGGTAATTCCGGAGAGAGCATAGAACAAGAAACAAAAGAAAAAACGGACGATAGAAGAGTAACAATGGAAGAATTAAAGGAAGTTATAAAGGAATTAAAAAATAGAAAAACGCCTGGAAGTGACAAAATGACAACGGAAATACTAAAGAATATGGGAGAAACAGCTACACAAGTGCTACTAGAAATATTTAATAGAAGTTGGGAAGAAGAACAAATTCCAAACTACCTATACACAAGAAAGGGGACAAGAAAAATTGTAATAACTACAGAAGGGATAACGCTTTTGTGTTCATGCTTGAAAGTATATGAAACTATCATTAATAGATGCCTAAAACTTGTCACAGAGAACACACTAGATGAATCACAAAGCGGTTTTAGAAAAGGTAGAAGTCCACAAGACCATGTTTTCACGATAAAACAAATACTACAAAAACTACAAGAACAACGAAAGAAAGGATATTTCGCGTTTATTGACTTACTTTCCGTTTGTTGTTTATGCTTCTTTAGATTTGGGTTGTAGCGGAATTTGCATATAATTAGGCTATGGTCTTGTCGTATTCATTCATATTGTAATAATAAATATTTGGAGTGATATTAATTCTAGTTTTTACCTAAAATTAATTAATACAGGCTAAACGTTTCCTAATCCAAAATATTCTTCAGCTAATATTAGCTGTATAATAAATTTACATGCATAAGTACTTTTTATTCGCAATTTCTTAAGATAATGTAAAACAACACGAAATTAGGACAAATTTGGTTGGTTTACAGGATATAAAAGTATTTATGCTAATAAGAGTCTCATTTTAATACTAAAACCAAATATAATCTACAAAATTAGCAATTTGGCTAATTTGATAACCACAGGATGTGCAGATATTCAAATGTGTGATAACAAGCTGGATTGTTTTTACAAGAATTCCTACAGGAATTTCCTCTTTCACTCAAGCATTTACATTAATTTTACTATTGAATTTTATTTTAAAAAAACACTGAGAAAACGATTAAATATGTAAGTAGTTCTCTAAGTCCAGTTTATAAATTTTGCTGTCAACATCAAAAACTTTAAATCGTTCAATTCGCACAGTTTGCAATTGACAAAGTTTAAGCAAGTAAAAAATTTGCTCCTTAAAATGGAATTTAATTGTCATTGTGTAGTTATGAGTATTTTGTTACACAACACCAACTAAAACTGTTTATTATAAAACCGGTGCCTGCTATTTCATGGCCAATGATCGAGGCAATCACAAGTGATAAAATGTGGAAATCTACCAACACACATACGCAATAATTGCACTTTTTAAAAATAGTTAACAACTCATGCTGTCACTATAATTCAAAGTAGATTGCTGCACTTAAAAATTACGTTGAAATAATTTAACTATTACAGAAAATAACTTAAACATTTCAGTTGCATTGCTAATACATACTAATTTTATATATAAAGCCAAAATTAAGAATAATAGAAAGTATGTGAGCTATATTATTATTTGGATTTAGAGTAAGAATCTTAATCTGCCTGCTTTGTTTTAGAAGTCGATTTTTAAATATTTTTTTTGATGCTGCATTAACAACAAGAATTATTTCTCTATAAGTTCACTATGATTATTTAAGTATTTGAAAATTGTTATCATTAACTGTGTAGCTAAATCCTGTTTCTCTGTTATTATATCTAGCATGCTACTTCAAGATAATGCACATTCATAAATCATGACTAACTCGTTAACACATTCCTTGATAGAAACCTTCACTACCAGAAAACTTCTGCATTACATTTTATCAGTGCTGCTGAATCAGCTCTGAAACGAAACAAACTATTCCAAATAACAAGATTTTTACCAAATAAAACGTGACATAACGAGAGGTTATTTTATTATTCATAATAGCCTTGAGCAACATTCGTAAACATAAAAATACCTGTATGGGAACCGAGCAAGCAGCAAATCGGACAAGGCCACAAAATCATTGTATCTTCTGGTTACTCTTGCACCAAACCTCCTGGAAGACACCAGGTATTCAGAATATTTAATAATGAGGCCCTTCTTCTCTGGAACAAGCTCGACATTTATCGAGTCCAACTGCTTGATGTCTGAATAAGATTGCCCAAGAACTGCCAAATTTGACTGTAGGCTAAGTTGGGTCTTAATGCTACTAACAGACGTTAAATCTCCTAATTCTGGAGTTGGGTAATCTAGAAACAACTTTATTTGTACTGGTACGATTCTATACATATTTAATTTTACCTTTTCCACTAAAATTTTCAAACAGCTTATTGGAGGGGATTTTTCCTTCCTGAGCCCATCCTATAAGAGCTAAAGCTTTGTATAAATTCGTCCTAGTGATGGGACCCTGTGCTGGCCCCGTTAAGTCCCAAATAGTCTTCAGGGTCCGTGTGTCGAGCTTGCCAGCCGACAATACTTCCTTAAAGACATCCCTATGTATCGGGTCGCTGTTACCAGAGCAAATCTCAAAAACTTCCCGGTAAAAAACAGGCACTTTACCTGCAATTACAAATTTTTAAAATGCACTTAAAAAATCCAACACGTACCTACCTGCACTTAAATCGGTTGTCATTGCAAGGAGCGCAGCTCATGAATTTTATTAGCTAGCTGCAAGTGCCAGTAGGAATCGATCTCTAAACTGTCTTGCTCAGGTACTTCAATGACTGCACATCTAAAAGTGAACTGAATTATGTATTGTGGGAGGTCCAGCGATTAGGCTACCGGATAAGCATAATTGAATAATTGTGCCTGGGGGAGTTATCAAGAGGTTCATGTGACACACAATCACACATGCTGTGCTGGCACTGATACAGTTGTAAAACTAAGCGGTGGCTGTTATTGTTGTTATTTAATGGGGCACGCTTTAATTGTACCTACCGATCAACGTGCAGAGTAGCTCAAGTGGCAACTTCTATTTGCATGCACTTGCTTGGCCATTCAGGAACTTTACTCTGATACAATGCATAAATTTAGAACGGGTTTTGCGCGTAAATCGCCGTGTGAACAAAGATTCCCACCAGTGACTTTCACTTTCAAAATGTTACTCCCAGCTTGAGAATTTACTTTTTAGATTCCACTCGTTCATTGACTAACAGGTACACATGCACTTAAATCCGCTTGAAAAGACCACTTTCACTAATAAATACCTAGTATAAACTGTTTTTGGTTATGGGTCACTGCAATTACATCATCTGATTAGACAAGTCTTTCCAGAACTTTGTCGTTTCTAACATGAAGATGTAAAAAATTATGTGAACATAATCTATTTTTACCTGAATGATCATTTGGTTTAGTAGCATGCAGTAAAACTGTTGTAAGAAGGATATCTGTAATAGTTAATAATTTTGCTTGCAAATTTTAGGATTTGCTTATCCGAACTGGTGAGCAACGTAGCATTTATTCATTATGCAACACACAATAAGATTAGCATTTTAATATAAGCTGCAGAAATTTGTTATATTTATCAGATATCTATTAATTGTTGTAAACGTTTTTATTACCTTGGTAACTAAAAATTATTCAGATAATATGAATCGGTGACAACATAAATAAAATAAAAAATTATTAAATATTTTTTATAATCAGAATTTAATAGTTAATTTTTAATTATTGTTGAGGACTTTTCTACATTTTTATTTGTTTTCATTTCAGCCGTAATAGTCAAATATGGCAGCAGTTATTTGTTATAGACAAAATCATGCAGATGACTAGGTACCTTAGACTGATTGCGACGCTTTGGTAAAAACCCTACTAACATTTTGTCGGGACTAAGGAGAGTAAGTGGCAAACTAATGTACTTAAGAGAAAAATGTTAATAAAAAAACAATTGCTATTTGGTGTGTACCTACTTATTACTCAAGCAAAAAATGTTAATACTGGACGATACTTTCCAATTGTTTACAATGTATGTATTTCATAATTTAAACGATTCTGATCAACCACTTATCTTTCAATATTTTAAAATATAGTCATTGGTGGGGGTTCCTAAATATTGCGTTTCCATGGGAACGACTTTAGTTCATACAAATTCCACAAATGAAGTCTTTCTGGGGTTTACTCAAATAGCAGAACGGAAAAAATCCAAAACATTTCTACTGCGCTTCTATACATGCAGTTTTTAAAATTTGGAATACTATAATTAGATTCGAGTCGCAAGTAAAAGACGCTAAAGATAATGAATGAATTAAAGAGTTTTACATCATACCTAATTTCAGTGGCGCAAGTACAAATTTTGACCGCCCTGATCGGCTTTACACATAGTTCGTTTACAAAAATGAACAAACTAAACTATTTTCTTTATATTGTTTTCTTGAAAAAATAAATAACACTTTTTCTTATACAGCAAGCGCTCGATAACGTAAACGCCGGATTATGAAAACATCACCCTAATGTAAACACAAAATTCATACTATAGAATCAAACAGAACGCCTGATAAAGTAAACAACCTGTACAGTTCGATAACGTAAACAGTTATAGGGGATTCCCCTCTGCGACACAGCTGGATAGGTGTTTATGATGCGTTTGCATTTCATTTTAGTCACTGTTGGACATAGGCGCTAATTTATGCAGAATAAAATAGCAGCTGATTTTTCTTCTTATTAAAAATGTGTATTACTTATCGCTGTCATATGTTTTGTTTTTTATTGTGTTATTAAACGTTTCTTTTAATAATGTGTTTATTAATAAGATCACGCTCGCTAATGTAAACATTTCAACAATGTGAACACACTTGGTTTGAATTAGTTCACGTTATCGAGCGTCTGCCGTAGTAATTTGTGTAGCAGATTAAAATAGAAAACTTTGCAGTCTAATGGAGGCAAACTAATTTTTTTAATATTTTAGTAATGCAACAGCATAAAGTTAAATTTATTCCGCTTTACTTTCTACAACAAAATGAAGTAAATAATTTGCAGTGTTGCCGTACACTGTACAGGGTGGCCAGAAGATATCGTAAAGCTCCAAATTTTTGTACTTTTTAAGATGAAATATGAAACTCGGGTCTCGTTAATAGTACATAAAACACACTTTCTGATGTCTGTTTTTATTTTATCATTTCCGCTTTCATCGCAAATCACTTTTCTTTTTAAATAAAAATATCATTTTTCGCTATTCCAATAAATACAAAATTGCCTAACATTTTTTTGTAGATAGAAGAAAAATTACAGACTCGTTGCGAATTTGCTTTCTACACAATGTAAACCAAAAAATAAATATAAATGAAATTTTTAAAAATAGAACATGGAAAATGTGAGAAATACTTAGTGACAATAAAATCATTGTTAGTTTTTGTAACTTACTATGGGAATTGTAAAATGTTCTTAAAATGTTTTTAGATGATAGTCACCTTTTCTTTTCACATTATTTTGAGTAGTTGTTAAGTTTGCTACTAAAATGTTAGCACTTGAATATTTTATCAAACTAAAAAAGTGTAAAACAATAATCTGGCCTCCCTCGCCTGGATTGCTTATTTTAATAATTAACCGTAGCCGATTTCCATTTGAATGCTTTTTCTTTTGATATGGATATGGACTCTACTTGCTGCTAAGAGTAAATTTAACCTACAGCAAGCTAAATAAAAACAAGTTCAAGCCGAGCACTAAATATGATCTGTCGTTTATAGTATTCCTGCGAAGAAAGCAGTGTCTGCACGTCAGGTAAGTGCCAGTTTAACCGTGTACTAAGTAAGTACGCAATTGCGACACCGCCAAGGGGTTTTGCGATGTTCCGATTATTACGTGACGTTATTCGCCAGAGAAGCGACATAGCCAGCAGTGGCAGCAGTCAGGTATTCACCCGCCGTATTTCTGGAAAATCTCCATGCATCGCGTTGTTTAAGGATGGTGACGTATACCGCTACACTGCAGTTTTAAGCCACCCGATATGGGAAATGTTTGCATTTTGAACGATAAGCATTTGCTCCAAGCTGAGGGAAGATTTCGCGACCGTAAAAAATGCACTTAATGGAAAAATAAATAAGTAAGCAAAATAGTTTGTACGGGAAATTTAATTTGAATTCCATTTAATGCATGTAGGTTTTTACCTTTGCTTGCAAATTAATGCATGCTAAAGTTGCCTGTTCTGTTTTTTATTGAAAATATATCTTTGTTTATTTATGTAAACAAATTGGCTTTTCTTGTTCATGTTGTTCGAAATTGCTTTCAGCGTCCGAGGCCAGCTCCCTGCTTTTAGCAGACATTGACGCTTCATAGCGGTAATTTTTAAGTTGTATGGCCACTAGGTAAACAAACAGAGAAATAAGTAAGGTCGTGCTATCAAAATTAAACAAAATGACATGGCTACTAAAAGCCGCATACTCATTATAAGTGTAAAATTTAAAAAAGATGATAATTTACAAAATGAATAAGTAAATATTAATAGAGTCTTTCGGCAACAAATTTATTAACATTTTTGTTTTTAGCTATAAGTCTGATAACCCTTCCCCAAGATAATGTGAAACGCCAGTCTACTATTTAAAAAATATATGTAAAACCTATTTTCTACACGTGCTTTTACTGATTTCTACTTTTCAATATAAAATGTTATGATTGGCCCATAAGTCAACAGTGTATTTGTAAAATTTTCAAAAATACTTCTTTTTTTTCTTATTATAGGCCGGTAGCCTGTTTTTAACCACAAAGTGCTTCTATAAGCCTTCTTTACTCGTAAGCCGTTCCCTTATTAGGAGTTAACGACTACTACAAGTGTTAGCGTAGTAGCCGAAGAGCGTACTATTTTTAAAATCCTGGTGTACTCGCCGTAGATCAAACCTAGTCCAGCCGCCTAAAACTAGAGCATTTTTCTTGCTCGGCCATCCGCTCTCTGCTTGCACACGATATTTTTTCTCAAAATATCTGTTAGGTACTTTGTTAAGGAAATTTTTACTACAGAAATAAGGTACAACCATTTTGTTCCCCAACCCTTGAGCCAGGGATCAGCTAGCCAGGTCGTTAAATAGGCAATAAATGTCATCTTAGGTTTAATTTATTTATGAGCCATAAAACACACACCTGCAAAACAGACGCTTTTTCTCCCAGCTTCGAAAACTGTAGCATGCCACTTAGTACCCCGTATGGCTTCCGCCAATCAACATTGCCGATTAGATCGCGTGTTTTGTTTCAAGCAATAGGTGCGATCACCTGATTGTTTTCTGCCGCCGCTTGGCGATTTTCAACTACCGTGGCCTTAGATTTTTGGCGGGCAGTCTTCACGCTCTTCAGCGAGACCTTCCAGGAGTTAGTTATGCAGTGAGACCTCTTTATGTCGCTTCTTGCGGAATCAATCACGGAACGAGGTCAGCAAAAGGTCGTTTCGGGAGTCCGTTAAGAAATTATCGTCTTGTTAACCGCATGCCCACACTCTATTTTAAGAGGATCAGCCACACTGCCCCAAGCCATTGCTCTGACTCAGCCAGCTTGTTTAATCCCGTTTCTATCGAAGTTTTCAGCAGCATCTACAGCGACAGAGGTACTGGCGTTCCCGAGAGACATAAATAATCACCACCGCCAGGATCTACAGCTACTGTGTACTTGGAGTGGAAAGTGCCGCGAAGTAATTGAAGTAACGCGCTGTTGTACGACATCGCTAGCGTTCATATGAGGCAAAATATTTATTCTTATCCCACGAGTTAGTAATACCGGTAGATGATTAGTAAGTAGAATTACCAATGATAATATTTAGCAGCTTGTGAGAACCCCATGACGTCACGTAGAGAATAGGTTTCGTTAATAAGTCAGTAGTGATCATTGTGAACGCATAATTTTGGTGTTTTGACTTCAATAGATGAAATTCACTTAACCAATGTTTTTATTTTGACCTTATGGTAGTTGCATGCGATCTCTCTTTGTATTTGTGTAAACGATTTTAGTGGTAACGAACGACCAAAGATAAGTTCCTCTGGGATGCGCTGGACGGACGCCGCTGCAACAGCTGTTAGCATATCTGGGGATCGCTTATAATTCCGTATTAAGAAGTCTCCTGTTTCCTATTCTATCCACTCAAAGACAGTGGCGCCTAAGATATTAAACCCCTTTTTACGTTCCTTACCCGGTGTAACGAATATCGAAATTTCTTGTTACGTGCTGTCTTCAAGACATTCTTCTTCGTCTTCCCGATCATATTACAATGTTTGGGGTTTCAAACATTTCTATAATTGCTTCATTGCGTGCTTACTCAGTCTTGTGACTTATGGAAATCTTTTATATTCTCACTCTCCTAGCAATAAAAGCACCACATGACGCAGTGAGTAAAAGCGTCAGACTTGCAATAAGCAAGTTCTCGGCAAGTCACCATTTGTCGTTGGGATACAATTAACGGTGCTCTTCCCGGAAGACTGTTCTATAGGAAAGAGTAACCTAACCACACACAACACATGCTATATACAATATACACGGATATGATCATCCTTGAGTTATCATAGAACTGACAATCGACCTTCACCCAGGGTTCCCGGCCATATGGCATACTCCAAACAAACTCTCATAGCAATATACATAGTCTTGTACTTAAGTTAATACTTTTTTTTTCTGTTAATTGTCATGTTATATTTTTCTGCTGTTAATGAAATCTGTGCAACAACTGTTGCAAGTTGTTTTCCACCTAGCTATCAGTGCCCTGTCAACGTCACATATGTTAATTTCTTCATGATCCATCCTGTAGGCCTTGTTGATAACATTGACCTCCTGAATATTTTTTCTATAGCCAAGTTAGAGAGACAAGGATTTAAACTCTCCCCTTTACACACTAACTGTTCCTGTTATCTCTTAGATGAGTTTATTCATAATGGTTCAAATATAGTGTGTGTGATACTCAACAGTACTTTTTTCAAAAAAATAATTACGTTAGATATAGTCAATTCAGAATCGCAAAAATACATTGAAAATTTATGAAAAAGAAATCAGTTACGGTAAGCGACAAATCTTGATAAAGGTATCAGAAAATGTGTTTTGACGCTTTGTTAATAAATATTAATTTCAATTTTTGTCTTGAAATTTCTGAAACATTTTGTGGGATACCATGCCTCATAGTCACCGAGTATTGATGTAGAATTTGTCTGTTAATCTGTCAATTTCATTACCAATTTACTGAAATTTCTAAGATTTTAACTGACATTATAATACAGTTATTACACATCTACTGAGCTGTGTGACCATTTGACGTTGGGACGCAATTAACATCCCTCTCTTTGAAAGATCGGTCTATCAAATGGAGTAAGAATGCTATACATGAACATATATACTGTAATGACGCCGTACCTATTAAATGGCACTAGTAAATAAAAATAATAAATTAATCAAGGCAAATCACAATTTAATAAATTAAATAGTTTAATCAAGAATTGTATGTCAAACTCAGATCCAGTTAAAATGATGTTGTAATAATTAGCCCAATAAATGGTTTATTGCTCTCTGTATTTTCCTTTATTTGCATATAAATAGGGCTTAGCTCCGGTAAAACATGAAATAAAAAATAACTCTTGTCTCAGGAGAGTAGGTTCATTGACTTTGTATTATAATTGCTTTGTTGTATGATAAATTAACCAGTATGGCAGATGCGTAACTTTGCATTTGACAGGTCTATAACTTCAAAATTTAGTGTACACAAAATGATTTGTTCGTCCGCGAAATTTAGCTGAAATTGAATTACAAACACCGGAAAAGGTAAAACCACATCAGCTAAATGCTGCTAATTATGTGACGTAGTTTCCGGCTAACCTGTTTTGTTTCAGATGACGTAGGTGATGCCAAAACTTGCATTTGTTTAGTTTCCGCTAATGTTGCAAAAATCGAGTTACAACCTCAAATTTTAGGGACGCTATCTCGATTATTCGAATCTGGACGGATCTGGGTCGCTGGTACCACGTTCAGCCCCTCGTACGATGTCCAAACTTGACAAACCCGACGGGTTATGCACCTTCGGCAACGCTTTCCTGTGGAATTTACCTTTTGAAGTGGTGTTCCGATGCTGGCTCGCACAATGAATAGACGCCACGGCTACTACACGCTTGGTGACGACTTCCTCCTCCAAATTTCTCCACCCAGGCACTCCTGAAGATCGTCTGCAAAACGTAGCACACTCAATTCTTGCTTGTCGATGTCTTGAACTCCCCGACATCTTGTCCGAAGTTTGGCTTCGTTATAGGACGCTTCTGGTAAAATCTTGCTGGTCTGATTGCACGTTATTGGAACTGCTATCACTGAGAGTATTAGCCACAAAGATGCCTTACCCACTGGTGACTATGAGAAAACACAATTTTGGCTCAACAAATGACTTTCTTTAATAATAATTTTGTAAAAACTGGGAGAACTTACACACAGTCTAAATGTTGCAAGCTTCTATTTGATATTAAACAAATGACATTCTCGTTTCCTAGCGATAACGATTTATATTTGTTTATAAGAAATAAGGTTTTATTTACATGTTTACTTATGGACTATAGTTTTGGTAGAATGTTCTTGCTTAAATACTAAAATGTCTTTTTTTTGAAATTGTTTACGTAGCATTTTGTTCTGCTCTCTAATCACTTAGTTTTAATTGCACTTAATCACATGAGTTTATTTAGCACTCTATCAACTGTCTGTCTTTCGATAGGTTGCCTTATTGCTCTTTGCAATCTTTACTTCCTCGTACTGCTTTGCTTCACCTTTCCGTTACCTTACCATTTGTGGCTTAAAAACCTTTAATACTTATTACGCTCATACAATTTCTGTACTTCACAAAACATCTTGTATTATTTTAAAATGCATATCATTGTTTGACGTTATTCAACTCAATCCTGTCAGCTACATAATTCAAGCTGCATTTTCCATTCCAAACATTAATCATGACTGAAACGCTGAACGTAACACTTCTAAATTCTATCTTATCTCATGCCAACCTTTCTTACTCAAATTATGATTGCTGCTGCTCATATCAAGTGCATTTATTAGTGTAAAATTACTGCCTTTCTTGCAATAAATAAAATAGTTCTGTGCTGATTTTTCAACTTACTCATTCTTGTGTTAACTGGGCAATCAGAATTGCTGTGAGCAGTAAACCATTACAATATACATGTGTGACAAATCTGGAGGTTTAAATGCACGTAAACGTGGTTCACCCTTCACTCAAAAATCCAAGAAATTACAAAAAAACTAAGTTTGCAATACTCATTGACATACCGTTCTCAAATTTCTAGTAAATTGTTGCTTATGGGTAAACAATGAAATTTTTATATAGCACAATTTATCTACTATCTAATAAAAATGCAATGAAAAGAGTACCTACAGAGTGCTATTTTTTTAAGTATGATTACTATAGCTGAAGAGTATGGTATCAGAAACAAAAATTGTTGCAATTTCTGAAGTTAACGTTTAAGACTATACCAGAATGGTGTAGTATCATAGGGAAAAGTAATGTTGTACACCAGTGCCCCTTAGCTCATAAGTCCTCCACTCCACTGTTTTTTGTTAGTTTTTACCATAGTTTGAATGGTTGAAATTTTAATTTCTTTGCAAACTGATAAGATATGAGCATAAGTAGAAGTCTTTCAGTTTGTAAAGTACACCGCATCATTGATGCGCAGAACGCTAGAAACGTCCAGACGAGTCCATTACGTTCAACAAAGTGATTTCCGCTGTTGTATTCAGTTCATTGCCGTTCGTCGTGTCATTTTGCTTTCTCGTGTATTTATCAAAGCTTAACTCTACTTTTTACTTCTTTTCGCTTTTTAAAACAGTACTTTTCAGAACTAAACAGCTAGGATTGGGATTATTTTCATGTAAGTAAAAATTTTCGTTTGCAGTATGAATTTGAGGTTACGATTACCGTACGCGCCTCGAGTAAACGCATATGATGCGCCACTGATACCGGCTATTGCCGCATAACTGTAGCCACGCCTATGTACTTCTTGCTTTGACGCCACTCTAATATCTAAAAGTCAACTAACTTGGTTGAATCATTTAAAGACGACTAAATTATCTTATCCTTCAGTTAAAACAAGTACTGATCAAGTTTCTCTTCAAACCAACCTCAGGAAGAAATATAAATAAACAAGACCCTGCTATTACACCTTTGATTTTCATTTAAAAAAATATTTCATAGAGAGAGCTAAAGCATTTCGCAGCGGGACTCATGGCCACTCAGCTACGCCACTGCTACACTATCATTGGTCCTTACTTTTTAGTGATTAGTATAATAAATGCTACAATAATTGAAATTGAAGGTGGGTTGAAAAGAAAATATTTCTTTACAAAATCGAGTTCAAGCAAAAGTAAATTGAAACACATTTTTCTGTCCGATAAATATATAAAAGATATACTGCATAACAACCAATAATTCTAAAGTTTTCTAGTTGTCAAGTTTTAAAACAATATATTTACTATTAGACAATAATTAGTAAATATTTCTACGGAACGCAATTCAATTCAATACTTATTAGCATACAAAGCTAATGTGATATTTAAAAAAATAATCACTCATACTATAAAGCAGTCATGCAAAATCATAGTATCGACAAATATGTAAAAACAATAATTTATTTTCAAATAATTTACCTCTCATTCTGAAAGTATCCTTGTTCAATAAACTGCCGAAGGCTGAAATAAAACATACCATTTTCAATCAGTTCCTCATCGAGATCTTGTCTGCGAGGCCTGTTTTTTAAATTAAAGTTTAGAGGAACTATCTTGTCATCTAATTTAATCCAGCGTAAATTATGCGACCTAAAATTTTTATTAATTCTAAAGTAATTTGTTGACGCTTCAGCAAAACACGCAAACCTTGTTGCTGAAAATATGCACTGAGCCGCACCACAACTGAAGAAATTCACTGCCTGCTGTAAATACTCAGCCTTAATAAAAGGCGAGGTGCACTGGACTAAAGCAACAGCATCTACCTCAGGATGGCACTTTAGAAATTCCTGTACAGCTAAGACTGATGGTGCACTATCAGTAGCCGATTCAGATGATCTCCAATGAATGTTCACATTACCTGTTTAAATTAAAGACATAAAAATAAGAGATTTGCTATATTACAACTCCCTACTTTGGATTGCTTCGTTGTAAATTGCATTACAGTCAGTTGATATCCAAACCGAGTCAAATCCTTGAGTTTGTAAGATAGAACTGAGCGCCGTTTTTAAAAGGGTAATTCCCCCAACTTGTGCCAGATTTTTAAGTGGAATGCTTTTCGAACTTCCTCTGGCTAGTATTAGAGCTGCCAGGTGTGACTTTTTGTTAAGGAAAGGATTCCTGAAAGAATAAATGTTACAAACAAAATTATGTTAATTTGGGAAAAAGCAATTATCAAGTAAATACCAGATTGAAATTTTACAAGAAAAAGTTGCTCCTAGGAAAAATAATACTATAAGGAGCACAATTCTCATTTTGACTTGCCTAAACTGTAATTGAATAACGTGTAAGAACTTAACCCATCTCCTGTACAGTTCATGACAATAACTAAATTACTTAATGTGTTTGACTGATTTGAATGCATTAATAAAGCTATAGAGAAATTGCCAATTTCTTAATTGAATTTGTTTTGTCTGACACTTCCATTTATATTATTTGATAAACAGGTTTTATTCGTTATTGCCGCTGATATCTGTCACAAGCTACATCATATTTAAGTACCTTAAACCTCTAATTTTTGAATAATTAATTGAAGTATGTAACAGGTTAACTACTATTTACCCAATAAAGGTGAATAATATAAACATAACTATTAATTGATTGTTCTACTTACTTTTATAAACAAGCAGTGCTTCAAATGCTAGAACTTGCAAGTTATAGTAGGTACATACACGTGACTATAATCAACTGTCAGCTATAATTCATTTGATAAGCAATCTAATCGTATAGGTATCTACATGCCTAGACCTTGTCCATAACAATAACAAACAAACAAATATACACTAGTAAGTATATAAATATTTTTATTCGCATATCGTTTTACTCTTTTAAAAAACGTTTTCAATCAGCAGTTTGCAATGAAAACTAGACCTTTTAGGTAGAATTGGAGATCTATTTACGTTGCCTGAATTTTAAAATTTTTAATTTATTAATTGTTTCCTGAAAATCGTGTTTATATTGAAATTGTCATAACAATATTAATGTTAAGTCTCACTAATCAATATTTTTATCAGATTTATGTACAAGTTGTCCATATTTCGGATGTTTTTGGAGCTTGCTCCATAACCATTATAGTTGAAAAACAGTATGTCGCGGTCTCCTTTTTTTAACAATTCAAGTAGTATAAGTAACATTTAAATTTTTTTTTAATTTTCAGCAAAATTTGGATAGGTATTTTAAATTTTTGAATTGTTTTCCTTGTACACGGTGTTTGTAGATAGTTATCTCTATTATTAACGAAGTTACGAGCTGCCTATTGTCCTACAAACACCCTGTATATACATTTTTTATCTAATAAGGATCAGGAATTAATATAATGTCATCATACAGTTTTAATATTCTTTTGGGATATGTACATTTTGTACAATAACATGAAACTAAATTTTCTTAAACAGAGGTCATAGCTGTCACGCTAATCAGCAGCTTATTAGATGTTTTATCGGAATTTTTCCGGTGTTTTTCACACGACGTTTCAGGAGTTTTGGGTTTACCCCAGCCTCAGGTCGTCAACTCCTAGTCCTGAGGAGGACTGATTTTTGTACGTTTTTTCACGCACACTCGTGTATACATCGCTTGAACCCAGGACCACTGATCACTTGTCATTACGAGTCTTGTCACTGAGCCACCAGCAGGGCAAAATTTATTAATTAGAAATTTATGAAAACCAGCTCAATACATTAAATGTTATTTTTCGTTCACCGCTTGTTAATTTCAATATTAATGAATTATTTTTCCTAAAAAAGGATGGATTAATAGACGTCATTAATATATTGTTTTTGATTAATACACTCTTTTTCAGTAATTAACTGTTTTTTAAAAAAGGATGGATTAATAGATCTATTAATACACTGTTTTTGATTAATACACTCTTTTTGTGATTTTGACGTTTTGATGATATTTTGCATGGAGGTTAGTTGTATTAATCAAATTTTTCGCCACAAAAAAAGATTTTGCGGTGAACAAAAAAATTTTGTAATCAACTCGTTTGTTAATGGGCAATTAATAATTTCAACTATTAAAGGCACTCACTCGCTATCGCTAGTTCGTGCTTTAAACAGTTTCGATTATTAATCGCCTTCATTAACACACCTGTTAGTTAAATAACTATTAATTAATGTGAATGAAATAATTCAAACATTTAAGTCTTACAACTAAATTGAATTGTATGTATCATATTGATCAAGTAGGAAGTATATAAAGTAGGTAATGTGATTTATAATGTTTGTATATGAAATAATTGAGTTGGTTGCCTGAGAGATGTTTAAAAATATATACAAGTGCAGTGTTGAAAAAAGTACAATCAAAATACTTGTTTTCCAGAAGGGAATTAAAACGCTTGTACTTCCCAAATTGGGGAAAAAGAATTGCAATTTTTCTAATAAAGTGTTAATTTGTCGTTTTGTTAAATAAATACATGCCTGGCAGAAGGGCCGCCACTGAACAAAAGTAAAAAGCGATAAATATATTTAAAAATTATAATCTTCGTGATACACAAGAAAAACGTCCGACGCACAGTGGTCACCCAAAGGCAGTTCCTAAGCACAAGTGTATCTACGAGGCACCTTGAAAGACAGAACCTTGAAGATACCACGCATACGAAGCTGGAATCCCGTTTCGAAGCCTGGAGCTAAGGGTTTTCCAACGTATTTTAGATCCATAGGCTACGAGATCATCGGGCTGAGTTGAGCTTGAAGTAAGTGCAACTACAACGAGTGCAACAGCTGTGCAGGCATATCCAGGAGTAAATCAGTCGAAGAAACCCTTGGTTTACAAAGTGCCGCAATGGCTGCCATATTGTTTCAGAAATAGTATCGCTCAGTGTATTATTTCTGTCAGAATATAAGTAATGTCATTTAGATAAGTTTAGTATTAAAGATGCATTGTTAGAAATGGTGGTTGCTTAATTAAATACGAAGTAAATTATTAAACCCCAACCTAAAACAATGGGTCGCTGCTGTGTTTCTGGTTATTTCCGTTAATATAATGAAAAAAATTACAAAATGTTGTATGCAATAAATTTACATATTATTTTGAACGATGGCATTTATGAAACAATATGGCCTCCATTGAGGTACTTTTTAAACAAAGAATTTCTTCGACTGCTTTGGCCAGGGGCCACCTTTAGCTCATTCTGGCCGCCCCTGTGAATGAGAAGGAATCTACAGAAAGGTGATCGACCTTGTTGAAAAAGCAATGCAAGTTAGTATTCATAGAAAGTTAAGCAAATCTATGATTTACCTGTGAACCATTGCGAAAATACAGTAAAGCGTTTTGCCGAAGTAAAATTAAAAAAATGCGTTTAATTTACAATATATGAAGTGGAGATCTGTATGGCCTACACTCCATATTTAAACGTCAAATTTAAATTTAAAAATTAGATTATAGAATTATAATTTATGCATAACCCTGTCTAATATAAGAATCAATTGTATCTAAAATAAAATAAGCTGAGCTAGTTAAAAAACGTAACATAATTGCACAGTAAATAATTTTACTCACAATCGGTTAATAATAGGTACATTTCTAACCTTCAATAGAGTAGGAAAGCAAGTCATTCTTTACTTTACTTTTCAGCTAGCCGAGAAAAATCACTTTCAATGAACTTGTCCTGTTATCTAGCAACAGCGTCGCGGATTCCTTTGTTAAAGTGACTTATTAAACTGCGATAAAAATACGTATTATTTGAAACTTATCTAATTAAATAAATAACAATAAAAACAGATTGTGAGTAAAATAGTATACATACCACGGTGAAAAGTTTAATTCCTGCCTCGGTTAACTACTTAATCTCTCGACAGTAATGAAAAACACTTTCCACTTCGGTATATAATATAGTATTATTTTCCCTGATTTATTATTTGTTGTTTATATCTGTGATAAGAGGTAAGCGGTGCATAACGCCCTAAAGTGTTATGAGCGGGTGTAATGATAACGCCCGCTTATTATGTCCTAAATCGTTATGGGATATTCTGCAAGCTTTTCAAATTATTTGCATATTCAAAGTGGAAAATAAAACGTTGCATACTTTACTTGCTGTTCATCCCCTTCGGGAAACTTATAAACCCTCGACCCAGAGGCCCGCAGGCTTGAAAACTTGTCACCTTCAAAAGGACATAAACATCTTCATAATGCCCTTGACACATAAATAACTATATTGGCACAAAAAACATTTGCCATTATAAAAGAAATTTGGCAATAGAGCGGGGCTAATTATAAATACCCAAACATAAATTATTACGTAAATAAGTGTATTCTAAGTGGGGCTAAATAATAAAAGCTAATATCACTTCAATATATGTTACCGGTATATGCGCAGTAGACGCAGTGCTATATGCGTAGCTTTTTTCAGCTTTTTTCGTTCACTACTATTAATGCGTTATCCCATTGTATGCGGGGGTCTTTGTTCCAGACGTGTTCTGAAATCTGGGATTTGGTGGTTTAGCCCTTTCTAATATCCTTGCAGTGTTTCCATAATCTCAATCGCAGTAGTCGTTGTGTTTCTCCTATGTATTGTCTTCCACACTAACATGGTATGCTATAGATAAAATTCTTTGAACTCTGATCTTCGTTCTGAAACTTGATAATATGTGTCATCATGCCTTCCAAAATTGTTGTGGACATAAAGGCAATTCTTAAGCTGAATCGGTTTTCGATTCTTCTTAGTTTGTCAAAAATTATTCAGATGATGTATGGTAGTACGGACGTGGTTGTCGGCTCCGTTTTCTCATCCTCACCACCGATGTTCATATCTTCTAATGTTTAGTTTAGAGTTCTATTTGCGTAATTATTAGCTTGCAGCGTTTTTGTTATTATCTCAATTTCCCATTTAAAGTCTCCTTCTTGCCAGAATATGGTCTTAGCTCAACTGAATAGGTATCTCGTGACGGCACGTTTCACACTATTGTAGTGGTTGGAATTGTAGTGTAGGTATGTCCCCGTTCTCTTCTGGGCTACTGCGTCTAGGAATGGGAGTTTGTACTCCAATTCTATTTCCATCCTGAAGTTAATTGAACGGGCTCATTATAGAGCTGTTCTAGGAAGACATACAGTGTCTCTATTCCATGGGGACATATTACGAATGTATCATCTACGTATCACATCTATATAGTAGGCGTTTCCTCATATTAAGATACAACTCATTTCATGTAGATATTGCTGACTACTTGTTACAAAGCAAAACGTCTTTTGCGGAACGATACAACAAAAGCCACCCGAAAGAAGCTTAATTGTGATTTTACTAAAACTTTAATTATAAACCCCCAGGCGATACAATTACTTAGGACAGGGGTGGCGAACCAATGGCACGCGTGCCATTGATGGCACGCGGCAAAATAATTTGGGCACGGCCTTAATTAAGGAATTTAGGTACCTCATCGAAACAATGTATTTTTCGTCTACATTTGAGGTCATAGTAACAAAGTTCATTGTGAACAAGGCTACCGGTGCCGGAACGGAAACAGACTGCGCGACAGAGATAGGTAGATTTCGCGCGAATTTCTGACCGAACGGATGGGAGTGAGCTAGCGCGGGCGACGCGGAGGGACGGCGAAAGGGGCGCTGTTACGCTTAGTTTGTACTTGGCATGCAGTATTTGAAATAACTAGTTGAATTTTACTTTAAGCATTTATTTTGTAAGTTCTCCCCTGGATCGTTAGACAGCCCTATTCACATTTATTTTTAAATGTTGAATAAATTTTCCCCTGCGTAGCTAGGCAACCCTATTTTCATCTTGTGATAACACTTTTCAGCAAATTAAAGCTATGTTGCTATCAATTTAGACCACTCTGCATTCCAATAGTTTTTCTGGTGGTCCTTTTCCAATTTTTTGGAGATTTTGATAACCTGAGTTGAATTGCGTGTGGTAGTATTTCTCGACCTTTTCCATCCCAACCTTTGCTTGAATAAGTTGGCTGCTCCTGGGCTTCGTGCTTCACCAGCTTAATTATAGCTTGGTTCATTTGTGAGGGAGAATTTGGAAGCAACGAAAGCCCACTGAACGTTAGGATTATTGTTTATGGTTGCAATCCTTACGTTCACTACGCTCTTGCGGAATTTTGGGGGCCACTTTCGTTGTTTGCACGGCACTCCAGGCTGTCCGCCATCTCCAGGTTAGTCTTCTTCAGCTCCTGCTTTTTAGCTTGGTTATGTACCTAGGAATATGTATTTTTAGCCTATTTCTGCCTGGAATTATTTGATGGCACCTCATGGCCTCATTAACCATTTCTTTAAAAAAAATGGCACGTAGATCAATAAAGGTTCGCCACCCCTGACTTAGGAGGTTACATTTTCCTCAAACGCAATGTCTGGTTCCTGCACAAAATTACCCCGGCTAGAATTCACAGCCAAGACAAGGGCAGGTTTGGTGAAACGGTACGTTGGGTTTGGATAATTCGTTCAACTGTTATTGCCTTGGCGTCAGGAATTCTGAGACTCAAAACCATGATTCCTTCAGAATTTGAGAAAAGGGAGAAATCACGTCTTCGAGGTGATGGGTGAGTCAGCTCTCGTCAATGGGAACTTACCTTTGATTTCTTATAACGCCTGCGACTAGCAGCGTTACAATAAGGTAATAACAAAAGAACACAGTAGAACAAGTTCAGGAAATTTAACAACCTATTTATTGAACGATTCACTTGGTTATAATACACTTATACAACAATGTTAAACATGGGCTCTAGAAGATGTCTCGTAAATACAAGCAATTTAAAGGTAGGTTCAACAAGCCAATGCCAAAGTAGTTAATTAAAAATACAAGTGAGAAATGCCTGACTGAGACTAATAATTTTGGCGTCTGGCGAACACTTCGTAGTTAAATGCACTTTCCGTAACACACTATAATTCAAGCAAATACTGTTACATCTACCTTAGTTGCTTCCAATGCGTTCTTTGTTGATAAACGGAAAGATGAAACGGCCAGCTTCAGGTCAGCTGTCAGATGATTGAGCGCTTCGACGTAAACTATAATAGTGTCTCCAGCGTGACTGATGCGGAAAATCGAGACGAAATGATTCAAATTCATTAATAATGAACCGGGAACTAAACAGCAATAATAATACATTTGCGAACTACACCCGCTATTTGATTAAGCACAAGGTAATCGATGGATGATCTGGCTTACGCCGCAGCGGCGTTATTTAACATAACTTCAAAGAATAAACGATTTCACGATATTTAATTATTCCGCCCGCATCTGAACATACAACACGGCAAAACTGGTCAAATTCCCGAAACTCAATTTAACAAAAACCACGAGTTGAACTTTGAATGACCAAGCCACCTGCGCAATGGCTCGGGAATCGGGAGCCATAAGCTTGCTTGAATAGTAAATACCGACTGCGGATCGAAAGACAAAACTTGGGCGGGGCGTAACGGCAAAGGTAGAATTCCCTTTAGTTTGCTTCGAAATATTATATACAACTCGATATTTTCGTAAATAAGTATGTTTTGCTATTAAGTATATTAACAACAAAGCACTGTGTTAAGCGCTTTTTAAATTCCTGGCGCCGTTTTTAGTAAGTTGCCAGAGTTATATAAGTATCTCGGGTAAATCTTAACAGGTCTGTTTTTCTAACCTTCGGTTCCGTCGCTAGAAGTTTTATACGATGCAGTTGGAACGGCTGTACTTCTGCCACTCGGAGATTACACCGAGACGCAAGTCGGTACTCCGTTGTTTTAGAGCTAAGTAGCGAGTTTTTAAAAAAGATACACAACGCATCGGAGGGAAATATTCTACCTTGAAATACGAGAAGTGCATTATTTCTTCGTTGGAAACAAAGGAGCTTCCAGAACTCGGATGAGATAAAACGTGCGACCGCGCGTGTTCGAAAACACAATCTCTATTTCCCAATTACTAACCACTTCAGGTACCATTTAAAAACCCTATCCCCCCCTTATTTGCTTTGTTATTCCGACAACTTGTCAGGACATTTTGAAGGTTTGCGTATATTTGAGTCATTTGTCGATTTTTCAAGATTACAACCCCGCTTGTATATAACTTTGTTTAATGTTTTTCCGTTGAATTTAAGTGTGTTTCAAATTTTTGTGCAGGTTTTGGCATTGTCGCGTCGCACAGTTGCCCTCTGGCCTTAGGCCGTCTGGTTGAACACCTATGTTTGTTATCGCTTGGCAACTGTTGCGAGCTTGGCTACTGGAGTGCTTTCTGCATTAAATTTAAAACGCGAGCCTATGAGAGCAAAAGAAAGGTTTGGTCTCCGTCTGTCTGCGTTGTGCCCCCCCCCCCCTGTCGACAGGGTGGCGTAATTGAGTTGAGTTTAGTCAGTCAGTGTTGGGAGTTGGTTGCTGGCTGTTGCTGCGAGCAGGTTCCGGGAGAGTGGCTTCTAGCCGCCCCGCGCAGCTTCGGTCGCGTGAGCGGCCTGTCGAGAGTGCTTCCGAGCCTTTTGGTGTGCCGTTGTGTGTGTTTTTGGTGCTTCTCCGTTTGTCGACCAACGCCCTTGTAATCTCGTGTGCCGTGCGAGCATTTTACCACTTCGTGCAAAAGGTTACCCTGTTTGTCTCCACATGAGCCTCGTTGCCATTTTGGGCCGTATCGTTTCCTGTAAAAGGTATCTCGGAGTATGCGTCATCAAGGAGTATAGCTGCGGCATTGCGATATTCCGATGCTGTGAGGCGATGTCCTGCCACCGAACCTAGGGCCAGGCGATACTGCAATAAATAAGGTAGCGTGTATTGCAGAAGTTAGCCGTTATATAGTTGCCACGTGCATGTAATATTTGCCCTTTTTATTTTGAGCGCTAACTAACGTTAATAACTGTAATCTGTGTTCCGCTATTATGTTTCACCCACTAAATTAATGCTAGTGACCCATTCTAGGTCCGATTTAATAGTAATATTGACCCTTTTCATTTTGTACGCTAACGAACCTCAGTAACTATATGTGTTGATGTATTCTTGGACCATGTATATACATATATGTGCGTTACACCAATAGATCGGTTTATCATATGTTGTCTTGTGATTTCCCTGCGCCTGTTGTATGCTTATTTTCAGGCTGAGTTATTCGCAGTGTAAAATCGATGTGAGGTGGAGCCTGGAAGAAGTTGTAAGCGTCAAAAATAGGTCAGGGCGCTCCGTCGTCGCAGTACTAGGAGTCGCGAGGCTGTATATATATTCTACCCCGTTTGGCTTTCGGGATTCTGTCAAACGTGGGATTCAAAGTCTGAATCCCGTGGCTCTCTACTATTTTGCAACACCCTATATATATCGCCACGCTTGCCCCTATGGTGTACCGTATCTAGGACCACGTCCATCTCCCTGAGCGTATTAAGCCGTGTCTATTGACCTGTTTTCGAGAATTCCATGGCAAGTGTTGGCATTTTCCGAACATGGTAAAACAAGTGGCACTCCCGTACGATTGAGTGTCGCTAAAACCATTTGATACTGTAACAAACTTTGCGTAATTCCAAGCAGCATCACCTACTCACATTTGTTACCGACTACCGTTAAATGCATATTTGACTCCAGTAGGTCCGTTTCCAGACTTCGATAGCCAAATATCCCGCCGAATTCTTAATTTATACAGTGGTGTCAGGTCTCTTTATGCGAACATCTGCTACTTCAGCACATTCCACTGTGTACGACATTCCAGGGTTGCATCTTTCGAAATATAATATCCCAGACAGCCTCTTAGTAGTCTTTTAGTTGACCGTTAGCATACCGTTAAGCTAACAGGTATTTAGAAGGTTACGTAGTGCGAGCTTCCAAACGAGCATTCATTGTGAACAGACGTATTTTGTGAAACCAGTGCGTAGCTGTGTAATTACAACACTGAACTAAACCTTAACTTACTGATAAGGTATCTATTAAACATTAGTTATTACCTGTAATCACATTTATTCAACAAACCACCTGCGGCCGAGAGACCGCCGGCCTCATTGATATCAACTATCTGTAACGCCAATTTCACAAAGCAGCCACACCAAACAACCTACACTAATTTATCAAAGCAGCCAGATAACATCATCAAATCCTAACAATAGCAAAACATTTCAACACTTCCAATAAGAAATCAGTGTAAATAATGTAGATAGAATCATACCAACTAATATGGATATTGACTTTTCACTTCCTAGCGGAGAAAATAACAAAATACCCTTTAGTAGTCCGCCCGCCGAAAATACAAATAAAAAATATACCTTCGACAGGGAGGCACTTCTAAAATCAAACAAATATTATTTACCTAGCAGCATCCAGAATATAGCAGAAAACGAATCTACCAAAAATTCCACCGATTTATTTACATTATGCTGATATATGTATATAACGAAGTGATAAAAGACATCCAATCGGTAATACAAAACGAATTTACTACAAATTATAAAGGTAAATTTCTCAGAATAAACCCTACATCGATAGCAAACTATCGCCTTTTAACCAAATACTATGGTGATAATAATATTAAATATCATTATTCTCTTTAGCATAGAATTTCGGCTTAGACCGCGTAGTATTTGTATATGAACACCCAGCATTTTCTGGCTTAATGTGCCTTGCACCTTGTGAAGTCGACTTCACAAGGTGCAAGGCACATTAAGCCAGAAAATGCTGGGTGTTCATATACAAATACTACGCGGTCTAAGCCGAAATTCTATGCTAAAGAGAATAATTCGAGTAACCGCGAAAGCCTCAAACAGTACATTAAATATCATACCTATCAAAACCAAGAAGAATCCAACCTGAAAGTAGTATGAGAAATGTCCCCATCATAATCACCGAAAAAGAGATAAAAGAACTAATCACAAAAAAGTATCCGGTAAACAACGTTATGCGTATGAAAAATAAAGAGAAAAGTCAATGCCCCTCTGCGTCATTCAGCTGAAAAAGAATGGCACAGAAACTGAAATTTTCAATCTCGACAGATTGTTTCACTGTGTAATAGAAGTAGAACCGCGACACAAAACAAGAGATATCCCGCAATGCACAAGTTGCTAAAGATACGGCATATTAAAAACTATTGCCGATTGGATCCAACGTGCGTTAAATGCACAGGCAACCATCTCTACACTGAATGTCAAAAAACACCGACACCAAGCCCCTGTGCATTAACTGCGGCGAATTTCATCCTGCTAATTATAAAGGATGCCAATATTATCGTAATATAATTAATAAAAGAAACCAAACACATACAGGTAACTCAAGAAGAAACATCAACGCCAATATCCAGGCTAGTAATACTTTTAATCTCAACAAAAACCCAAGATCTTATGCACATGCAGTTACAACTACAAATCGAAATCAGACCACAAACTCCCAGCAATCATCAAATTTAGAAAATAATAACTTTAAATCATTCGTACAGATAATCATAGACTACATAACGCCCTATTTTGATCCAATAAAATCATTCATTTCTTCGCTAATATTATCATTACTCAATGGCAGTAAATAATCCAAGAACAATCAATAATTTATCAATTGTTAATTAGAATGCCAATGGCATAAAGAAACAAAAATCAACTTTAACAGCTTTCCTAAACAGACACAATATAGACATAGGCTGTATCACTGACACACATCTAAAACAATCGGAAATCTTCAAAATTCCAGGATATACAATCTTTCGTTTTGATCGTCCAGACCCTGTTACTTCAGGAGGGGTAGCAATCGTCGCCAAGAAACAGCTAACCGTAACTGCTCTACCAAAAGACAAAGTCACCAATATGGAAATAGTATCAGTCAAACTATGTCTTAATGATAACAATCAAGTAAAGATTATCAGTGGGTATAAACAACAAAACAACCAAACAAACGCTTGTTAGAAGAAGACATTACCACAATATTCGTTGACAATGAACCGATACTGCTGATGGGAGACTTCAATTGTAAAAATACAATATGGGGTTGCAGAGTAAACAACCCTGACGCGCGCATCTCCTTAATTTCACAAGTAATAACTCAGTGATAGTTAACGCCCCACAGCACTTTACTTACCATCCATACCGAATGGATCATCTTCCAGATATTCTGGACATAGTTTTACAGAAAAACTTCTCCCAACCAATACAAAAAAATGGTAGTTACTGAACTAGACTCCGATCACTTACCAGTGATTATTACATTCAGAATAGAACTACGAACAATTAATAAACTTCCAAGACTTATTAATGGCCGAGTCGAGTGGGAGATCTTTCAAGAAACTTTGGACATCAAACTCAAATGTTCTACACACATAACTTGTACCGAAGATATAGATAATTTAATAGACCACTTTCTCGAAACCATAAAATACACAATTGACAATACAACGAATACCAGACAAAATAACAATAGACACAAACAACTTGAAACAATACCAGTATTCATTACAAACCTTATAAAAGAAAAGCATGCACTACGAAGACAGTGGCAAAGAACCAGAGACCCAAACATCAGAATTAATCTAAACAGGCTTATACGTTGAGTTAAATTTGAGCTTGACAAATATAGAATAAACTGCTATAAAGGCTACATAACAGAATTACAACCTAGAGATCCAACAATGTGGAGAACCACCAAAAGAATTCTAAATCAATCACCTAAACCTTACTCCATCAACGAAAATAATATAACATACAACCAGGACAAGGAAAAATGTTATGTATTCGCGAAACACCTCGAACAGGTATTTACTCTAACAGGCAACACCAATAGAGAATTTCGCGAAGAAATTGATACGTTAACGAACATTTACCAAGAAACTTTGGAAAAATAAAACCATGCTCGCCTTGAGAAATAGCAAGACGCATTTATAAATTACCCGCAAAGAAATCCCCCGGGAATGACCTAGTAACAAATATTATCTTAAAACGCCTCACAAAGAAAGTCTTAGCTTTCCTGGCATCTCTCTTTAATGGATGTCTAAGACTAGGCTATTTTCCCCATTACCTGGAAACATGCCCACATTTTATTATTCCCTAAACCAGGAAAAAATTCTCACGAAACAGCTAGCTACCGGCCGATATCCCTTCTACCAACTATCTCCAAATTATTGGACAAAATTATATATTCACGCCTCGACACCTTCTTAGAGACTAATAACGTAATTCTAAAGCTGCAGTTTGGATTCAGATTTGGATACTCTACTAACCATCAACTCATAAGATTAACGCAAACTATTGAGCAAGGTTTCGAAGCAAAAAAAGCATACGGTAGCTGCATTCCTTGATGTGTCTATAGCATTTGATAAAGTATGGACAAATGGCCTGATCTATAAACTACTGCAGTTAAGAACACCAGATTACCTGATAAGAATGATCACATTATTCTTAATTGATCGAACATTCTCAGTGCGTATAAATAATCACCCCTCAGACGCTAAAAGAATAATAGCAGGAGTACCTCAAGGATCCACATTAGGGCCGATTCTATTCAACATCTTCGTACACGATATCCCAGAACCAGATAACACCGTGGTAGCTATGCACGCAGATGATACTTGCTTATAACACAACATGATAACATCAATGAAGCAGTATTACAATTACAAACCTCAGTCAACATACTGCTGGATTGGTTTAACTAGTGGTGCATCAAAATAAATGAAAGTAAAAGTAAAACCAAAATATGTACCTTACGGCGACCACACATCCCCCCGAAAGTAAAAATCAATAATATTGATGTAGACTGGAATCCGCCAGACAGTGCGATTAAATATCTTAGAGTGTATATTGATCGCCGATTAACTTACCGTTTTCATATCAATAAAAAACTTAGTGAGTGCTACCGATTAGCTATGTTATATGCCATAATAAATCGCAAGTCTCCACTAAAAATATCATGTGCAGTGCTAATTTATAAATCAGTTTTAAGACCTATAATAACTTACGGCTCTCCAGTATGGGCTGGAGCCTCTAAAACACACCTTAAAAAACCACAGGTGCTACAGAACAAAATTCTAAGAATCATAATCAGTGCTTCCTGGTTCGTAAGAAACGACACGATTTATCAAGATCTACGCATACCTGCTATAAATGATCATCTTAAAATTATTAATAAAAAGTTCTTCACTAATATTAACATGTGCGCCAGCTCCGAACACTATTCTCTAGGTAAAAAAGACGTACATATTAGATTAAAACGCCAGCTACCACTAGACCTCAGTGACAGTAAAAACGACTTACCTAATCACTTAACCTAACTAAATGTACTTAATTTATTACATCACTTATATTTTATCCGCTAGTAACTTAGTATGCTCTATGTAAATTAAAAACGTTACAAAGTGGGCTGTTGTGCTGCTCTTATTCTAAATATGTATATCTGCCACTGTATTTCATTTTTTAACCTGATAAGACAACCATCTATGGTATTCAGTGTACCGAGCTGGTTATTAATTAAAAAAAACGTAGTGCAAATGTGTCAAGCGAAGGCGGCTTTAAGTGCTAAGTGAACGTGCTTCCACTTTTGCGTCACTTGCCTAGCTCGAGCTGAATATCCGAGTAGCGCCGGCGCCCCTGTCATGCACTGCCGCCACCAATAGATCCAAGTAAAATTTGAAAGTAGTGCACCATTAGCTTAACGTCCAATCTAGTCCTCACGCTCCTTACATGGTGTGTGGCGAAACTCGGGGTTATGAGCACAGGCATAGTTAACTCTGGCCCCCCCTCTTTTGTTGCCATTTATTAGGGGCCCATTTTATGCTTATCAATAAGAATACTCAACTTAACAATGTATAAATGTGGCGAGTAGCTGATCGTTGCTTTTTTTGGCGAATAGGCGCCCACTTGTTTTGGCAATTATAACTGTTTCGATAGGACAAACAGCTGATCGTTATCACTCTTCTGCAAATAACCGTTCATTTGCGCTAACATTCATAGCTTAGCGAACAGCTTGTCACTGTTGTAAATGGCAAATTGCCACATGATTGTGTTAGCATTACCAAACTTCACTCTGCCATTTTGTACTGGCCCTTTTCTTGTAAAATAAACGCATTGGTTATAACTAGCATTTGACATTGTTTGTAAGATTCTAAGTAATATAAAAGCTACTTGAGTGCATCAGTTAAAAGAAAAGAGTGCTCTTCAAGCTTTTGTGAAAGAAGCTGCTTGAAAGGCATTTGGGTGTCTTTTTGTTATATATTGCAATGCATTTATTTGTAATATTAAATAAATATCTTAATAAGTTAAATTTTGGGCAATTTATAATTCGCACAATTCTCAGATTTAATAATTTTATACTGTGGTTATACTTTGCCTGTCAGTCAATTTCGATTAGTTAAAAATAAAATGTAATAATTAATTACACAAATAAATAGTTGTATGCGTTTTTGCTATTTTATCTAACTGCAAAACTGATTACGCTACCGTTGCCGGAAGCACAAACCTCATATCTCAGGTTGAGTTCCTAAACGGACTTTATTCTATATTCATAAATTCAGTAGCTCGAATGCGCGGTTCTTGGTAGATCAAAAATTTCTCAATCTGACAGATGACACAAATGTCGCTGGTGCAAACGGCGTATCTGAACTTTTAAAATCGTGAAAATATCGTGAGAAACGCGTCAAGTAAGTTATTTAAAATTTTCCCGCTTGGCAACTAAACTCGATTTTGTTTTAGGATGACGTCACCGATCCTTCATTGTCAAAACGTCTCTTCATTGTTCTGACGTCGAAATCACGCCACTCTTGCAATTGTTTATGGACGCTTGGCTTCTCGCCAAACCCGGCACAATCTACTGACTCCACTCGATTTCCGAAAAACACGAAGCAAATAGGCTCTCGATAAAACGCTATGTCCCTCCGGAAAGGTTTGATCTCGGATTTTAATGCGTTTCCGGAACTCTGTCACTTACCTCGTTAGCTGGCTTCGGAGCTGCTCGCGGCAATGCTGCTTGGATTTCCTGCTGGAGATGCTTTCCTGATGCAGGTGTCAACGGTGGCACTTTTGCAGACTCTGCTAATGACCTGGACAGCTATCCTCCTGTTTCCGATGCTCCCTTGGCCCGTAGTCGGACCTCAAAATTCTCATCCGCTCGCTCCCGATGTCCTCGGAGATGGGATCGTAGAATTTTTTATTTTTGTGTGGCGGAAACTTTTACAAACACTCCCACATGTACACTCAAATGGGCACAATAAAAGGCAATACTTTTTAACTGGCAAAATGCTCGTTTATTACTATAAACATGTATTTTAATGTGGAGCACAAATCTGACAACTTCTAATAATTTTTATTCAATTGTTCTTGTTTTAAAACAAAATAGCATCATGTTGCTAGGATACTTGTTTTCTTATGTTAATGGAAATTAATTTTGATAATAAACGGTTACAAATGGAAGTAAATTCGAGTACATCGTTAATATTTACAATATTCTTAAATCTAAATTATTGTCTTTACCTTATAATTAAAATAGTTTGATAAAGTCGCACACACAAACGTTTTTTTTTATTAAATGTCACAGCTCTTGCACTTTATTTTTAAATACACTGATTGAGTTCCGCACATTTCATGTCTCTTGCACTTTCTGTTGCCAATATTTAGGAGTTGCTCTTTGAAATTTTCTCTTTTATGCTTCATCTTGCTTTACCTTTCTGCTTTGCTCACCATTTTAACTATCCTTTGCTTTTACTTAACTAAGCTCCTTTTAAAATGCAGCCAACAAACCTTTTGTGTCAAATAAAATTTTGTGGTCTGGCATTACATCTTCACAAACCTTTCCTTTTCATTATAGTCATTTATTCACAAGCCAATTCGAACCCTTTGAAATATGCTTTTCCTTTGCGTGCCTTTCTCGGCTAGTTTACGGTTTCTCGCATCTCATTATCAATGCATTTAATATTATACTTTAGTTTAAAATTGCAATTATATAAAATATCCCAACTCTGTGCTTATTGAATCGGTTTATTATCTTGCACTGCAAACAGAGCCAAGTTGTGGGCTTAATACCATCTCAATATGTATTTGTTAACTAATTCGCGTAAGTATTTAGAGCCGTCTTGCAGCAACTGATAATGATGTAGAATTAGACAGCTCGCTGACGTATAGGTTAGTTCAAATATCTTATTAATATAGAGGAACTCCACCCTGGCGTCTGCATCTCTCCCAGTTTTTTAAGGTAATATCGATGCGTTTAGACTGACTTCAGTATAGCCGAACTATCGAGATCTGGTGAACCCCACCCGAACGTTGAGTTAATCGTGGGGCAGCCGGAGGCTCTTTATATCATTGATTTCTCAACGCCATTGCCTCTTCTAACGCCCGTTTAGACTGTAACAACTGTATCAGAAGATGGTACATGATGGCTTTATATAAGACTGCCTATATTGTTAGCACCGTGTAATGCATCAAAAGTCTTTAATTTTGTGTTGTTAACAATCATAATGCTCTGCGTGCTTCCTTCACTACAATTAGTAACATTAATAAGCTTATGATTTGCAGTAGGTACATTAAATGTAGCAGCTTATATTTATTAAGCTACTCTCGTTGAAATGTCAAGTGACTCAAGCTGGTTTTCCTTGTTATCATGTAAACGGTTCGAGATCCAGGTTTTTGTAGTTTCTCATAAGTAAAAGAAAGACACTTATATCAATAACTGAAGGATATGTGTCATGTTAGTTATGTACATACAATACAACAGTTCAAAATAACTTATATATTTAATTTTTTTAAGCAAAATCCAATCCACAAAATTTTCGGATTGATAACATTTTCTGTGTTTTTGTAAATAACCACATCAAAAAATTTGTATGTATAAATATAAGATAGAAAACTTAACAATAACGTAAAAAACAATTTAAAAATAAATACAAATCCCAAAAAAGGCTTATATCAGTTTTTTTGGATGCGACGATATTTCGCCTTCTACTTTCAATGTTTCCATTTCCCTCAACTTTGCTTGTATTTGCTGCTCTATAATTATTTTGTACTTGGAACCTTCGCCTAATTCTTCCATCTCCTCCAAAAACTCCTCTCGTTCTTTTATTTCTTCAAGGACTAGAAATGTTTTTAAATATTATAGTTTTAAATTGCGTGGCTCTATAATAGAAATACATACGCTGATCAAACCGATTGTACTCTTCAAGCTCAGCCACATTTACTTGTTTTGGTTTGAACTTTGGCTTCCGAGGCGTAGGTGCAACGTCCTTTCCGAAAGCCATGTGGTCCTGAAGGTGCTTCTTTGCTTTTTCTCGATCAACTTTGGGGTGCTGAGGTACAAACTGTTCTCGTATGTAAGCACCAGAGTTCACAATTGTGTTCTGACTACGTTTCTTCGACGACCCCGGCCTGACTAATAGCTTTGGTGACTTATTAGAGGATATGTTTGAAGCACTTTTACTCTGCAGCGATGGCAGAGGCTCACCAGAGCGTAGGGAGTAGTTGACTTTTTGCCGTTGCATCGTTGTTAATTTGCTCTCGTCCAGCAATACTGCAATTATTAATTTGTAGCTTTTGATAGAGAGCACTAATGTCACACCCACCTTTCAAAAAATCTCGGGTCTCAGGGCTGTATCTCGCCTTTGCAGGTTGGAATATTCCACCTGGGGGAACTCTCGTGCTTGGCCACTCCATTTTCAACCACTTTTAGGAGTCTACTGGCCTTAATATGAGTTTGATGGTAGGCACAGGTTTCTTAAATTTCAAATTTGATGACAGTAACTAACGTAACTATGTGGTCGTCATGGCTACTATTTCTGTTAGTCATAGAAGCCCCGCAATAACTGTACAAAACTTTCAGTGCAAGTTACGATAACAACTGGATATGTAAAGTTGTTGCTAAATTTAGAAGGGGTGTACGTGTGCAACCACTATTTCATCAACTCAATTGCTACGAAAATTATTATACATAGCAGCTGTGGAACTTCCTTCAGAATCAATGTTATGAAAATATTGGTTTAACTTGCAAATCTGGTTGTTATTGTTTAGAACAACCATTAATTTTAGATAAATTAACTCCAGAAATGTGCAATTAAAAATAAACTGCTATAAAAAAATTGTCAGTTGCAACTTTGTTGTTATGTAGGGTGCGGCAACGACGGAGGAATAGAAGATATTTCTAAAACTTTGAGAGTTACGTAAATATCGTTTATAAAAGTTGTAGGTACGAAGGTGGTGCACATTACTAAAATAGTTTTGATTTTACAGGGTGCCTTAAAAGAATGTGGCGAATTAAACTTACTTTTTTTTATTGGAATGCCCTATGTTTAGGTACAGTTGCGGCCAATAAAAAATGGGACAACTCTTATAACAGATTTTTGTCTAATTCTAGCTGCTTGAATTTGTTTTATTAATATCTCATATTGCAATATTGAATATTTGACATCTGCCAAACAATTCAAAACTAGAAATAATACGACAAAGTAATTATGCCGTATACAAATGCAGTGACGAAAGGTGGAATAATCGCGAAAATAAACGTAACTGTCCCATTTTTGTTGGCCGCAACAGTACCTGCCTAGCTTAAAAGTTTTTAATTGAAATACTAATTATTTTGATATAAGTTATATATGGTCTAACGTCAACTGTTTTGGAGATATTAACGATTATATGCAAACAAATGCTCGACTTTAGATGGCTGCTGTAAATAACGGAAAACAATTGAACAAAGGAAAACGTAACAAAAAAATTATCTTTTTCGTGACTTACCTTTGGAGTGTAAAATAGTGGCTGTGGGTATTAATGCTATACAGGGTGCTCAATATTTACAAACTTAATAACTTCCGATTTTTTTAAATGGAATACTCTGTAGGTTTTTATATTTTTCAGTGAGCTTTCTTTTGATATGTTACTTAATACCCTTAAATTCAACTGTTTTTGAGATATGCATGTTTAAAAAAACTATTTAAGCCCGTAAGAGGCTTTATTTCAAGGAATAACAAACGCCATTATAATACAAATTTAAATACTTGCAATCCTTCGAGCATAACACCAAATCAGGTTTAGAAAATAAAAATCCAGCCACTGCTGACACCATAAATAACAAACACGAAAAAACGAAAAAAACAGGAAACAATTAAACTTGAAAAGCTATTGCATTTCGGGCTAGAAAAGATCTAATTAAAAGTACCTACTTTTCAAAAATATAAAAATATACATGGTATTCCATTTAAACAAATCTAAATAATTATATTTGCAAATTATGGGCTCTATAGCTTTAATACCCAGATAATACCAGGAGACATATTAACATTTAACGTAATTACGTATAAGATTTTTGTGTATTCGCTTTTGTTTTTTTTTATCTGACTATTTAATCCTGGAATTTATTTATTCCTGCATTTCTTTTTTTTTGTCTTTATTATTTCTTATATCAACAATGACTAGATTTATATTTTCTAAACCTGTCTTGTTTTCTTTTTTTTTTTAAAGCGCAAGTGTTGAAATATTATTTTAGCGGCGTTTATTTGTAATCCCTTAGAGTAACAAAGCATCTTAAGAGCTTAAATCGTTTTTTAAACATGCAAATTGTTTTTATGCTAAAATACGCGTACTTAAAAAATAGTTGAATTTAGTAGTATGAAGAAACATAAAAATATCTCATTAAAAGGGATTTTCAAAAATGTATAAATATATAGAGTATTTCATTTAAACAAACATAAATAATTATATTTGGAAATTATGAGCTCTATAGCTTTAAAACCCAGATAATACCAGGAAAAATATTTGAACATTTAACGTAATTACGTATAAGATTTTTGTGTACTCGCTTTTGTTTTTTTTTATCTGACTATTTGATCCTGGAATTAAATTTATTCCTGCATTTCTCGTCTTTATTATTTCTTGTATCAACAATGACTAGATTTATATTTTCTAAACTTGGTTTTGTTTTGTTTTGTTTTGTTTTTTTTAAAGCGCAAGTGTTGAAATATTATTTTAGCAGCGTTTATTTGTAATCCCTTAAAATAATAAAGCATCTTTAGGGTTTAACTCGTTTTTTAAACATACAAATTGTTTTTATGCTAAAATACGCGTACTACCTAAAAAACAGTTGCATTTACTAGTATGAAGTAACATATCGAAAAGCTCATTAAAAAGGCTTTTAAAAATGTAAAAATATACAGGGCACGCCATTTAAAAAAATCCGAAATTATTAAATTTGCAATGTTGGGCACCCTGTATAGCATTAATACCCACATGCAATATTTTACACTCTAAAGGTAATTTACAAGAAAGGTAATTTTTTGGTAACGTTTTCCTTCATTCGATTGTTTCCTGTTTTCTGTTAGTTGCAGCAGCCGCCTGAAGTTTAATATTTTCTTGCATAGAATCGTTAATATATCCAAAACAGTTGACGTTAGACCCATACAACTCCATATCAAAATGATTAGTATTTCAATGTAATTTCAAAAGCTGCTTAAATATAGCACATTCCTTTTGAAAAAGTAGGTTTGATTCGCCACACTTTTCTGAGACACCCTGTATAATAAAAACTATTTTAGTAATGTGCACCACCAACTAAATCATTTCGTTAAATGATGAGCTAAGAAAATGAATTACTTTTAAATAAGTGGCTCAAAATATGCAAAATTATATACATACGCAACTTCGGTTTACTCTCAACTAATTAAAAAATTATACAAATAGTTCTGCTGATTCTTTTGCTAGGTATTAAGTTATTAGGCACATACATTTCACTAGACTTTTATTTTTCGAATTTTGGATGTAAATATAAACAGATAAAATCACACATTGAATACGTCATAATTATTGATATTTTTTAACTTTCCAATAAATTAAATTAAAGCAACTTAACCACCCCAGTGGTTGTTACAGCAGAAATCAATTTCTGTCCAATGGCATACTCTACAGTGCCATCAAAATTCAACCTTTGTTATTACTTTGCGTTTCCATACATTAATTATTGATTTTCAGAACCCCCATCCAAACCAATAACAGAGACAGCACTATTGGGTGCCTCAGCATTGGAGAAAGAGGGTAGAGTGACAGGCCACCCTCACCTTGGTTTTGCTGCATTAGTATGTCCTGTTTGTTTTTCACAAATAGATGAGGGCATAAGGATGATAGTTCACCCTTTTTTGTGAAATAGCACCCAGTGTTTAGTTATTTACCACCATGCAGGTTAGGGATGGTAGCCGGTCGCACAGGATGTGTCTATCTCTGCAACAATGGGCTTTTCTGTTTTCAGTCATAGTATTTGTAAGTACAGCCTTTATTATATTTAGTTTATGCAATAATTAGCAGTGGATCTTGCTATTGCTACCCCCTTGGCACAAACTGCAAACGTATTATTCCAGGTTATCACCGCTGTGTTAACGACATGCGCTGCTCTGGGGAAGATGCATACGCAGGATGTCTGGGAGCTCATCAAGGCGGATTTGGCCGAAGAACAAGAGCGAACCTATTATGAGTACGACAAAAATGGACTCAATTCCAACGAAGCAAAACTGCAGCTGTCACAGCATTTTGTATTAAGTGAGTAACTGAGCTTTGCTACATTTTCTTATATGAAAAAGCTCCTATATTGAAAGATCATGCCATATCTTCAATAAATAATTTGTCTAGATTGAAACAATTGAGCATAGTTAAACAAC
>CALNHX010007428.1:0-74240 GCA_940337035.1 Agriotes lineatus | reverse complement strand
AATTCAAAAGAACAGAAAATGAGACAATATTGGTGTATTAAAAAAACGATTCAGTGTAGTGATAAACAATGGGCATTTAAGTGTTATAAAGTCAAGTGAGTGGCGGATTTAAAACGATGAGAAATGAACAATCCAAAAGACAATAATTTTAATATGTAAGAGATTGTAATTAAATTATCAAATATGTTAATTTAGTTTATAAGATATGTAATTGGACTTAGTTGAACTTCCTGAAGTTAAAATTTGTAGACAGTGTTTTGTCAAAAACGACAGAGGAGCAATTGTTTAAAATAAATGGTTGAAAGTTGCCTGAGTTTTGCTCTAACTTAAATTAAAGAATTTTTATAGAAGGCATAAAATTATAAAAATAAAAATAGCACCATCGTGATCAGCGAATTGCAGTGTATCAGCACAATTGGAGGCAAGATTTTTCACGCACTTGAGTGATTTTCGTTCCGAGGCGGCTTCGGCAGAAAACGGCTACGAAGCAAGATCTCGCAGAACCAATTTGCGGCATCGTGGGAAGACCTAGGGTGTCAGGATTGTTCCGGCAGCTCCGCACACCAGGTTCCAACACAGCACAGCAATCCGAGCAGTCCGGGGGCGAAGATTTGAGCCCACATCACCATAAGTATGCTGCGACTCCTACGGATGTGAGGTTAGTTCCTTATGAAATTTTTATCTGCGCGATTGGCATGAAAATCAGAGCATACCTTAATTACGACCTGGAGAACAAGAATATCATAAAAGTTCCTGTGGATGGCGAGGTGTTTTCCCAGGATTTGCAAAATAAATCATCAGTTGGAGGCCCCAGTAAACTAAAGCGGTTTTTAAGCGTCCTTTTAGAATGGGCGCAATGATAGAATTTGCCTGAAAAGACAATAGAACGATAAGACGCTACTTGAAGGCGCAATTATTTAGAATCTTACCGTAAAGATCTGTTCATTTAATTGTTTGATAATTCAGTTTAAAAAGCAAGTTGACGAATAACTTGAACTTGTACGAGATTTTGACATTTCAGAATAGCGGCGGCGCAGTACGCCTAATTTTTAGTTCACCCGTCTACTTTTCCAGTGGCGTATTATTCAAATTTTAACTTGAAAATTTAGGAACCTCAGACCCGAGAGATGGAGTTTTTATTTTCATGTCTCTGTTTTCAAATGAGCTAGCGATTATATCAGATGAATGGATTAAATAAAGGGCAAACTACCATAAGATAATTCTCAATTTGGCGTACCCAACAAAATAAGTTAATCAGTCAGTTTGATCTTAATAAATAGTAAAAACTAAATATTGTGTGGTGACCTATTATATTTGCACATTTTAATTACATCATTATTATAATAGTACACTATACTAGATAGGGTCATTGCAATATTTGTCTGAAATTTTCACGGTTTTATGCCAGGTGTATACATAATGTGTATACAAAATATCATCTTCCTCCGACAAATAGTTTTTGAGTTATACTGCCAACAGGCAGACAGGCAGGCTGACGGAATTGACAAAACCCGTTTTTCGTCATCTAGGGACCTTAAAATCTGAAGATCTAAAGAAATCTCTCGAAAGGTGATTTTTCTGTGATTACAATACTTCTTTCGCCTTTCAGACGAGGGAAGTAAAAATGACCAACCAATATTGATAACGAATAGCGACCCTCATCATGGTAAAAAATTTTATCAAGTGGCCAACTTGATGAACACTGTGATTTAAATTCTTTTTGTCTACATATCGCGATCGACTTTGCTTACATTTTAAATAGACTACTTACTTAATCATAATTGCTGTAACCAATATAATTCAAACATTTTATTTTGCGTTTATTTTGTAATATTGCAAAATTAAGCTCAAGCTTTATTATAATACATTCGTACTCGTAATCGACCACACCGATGGGCTCGCGATGACCTGTTGGACCACTTTGTATAGGAGAACATCAAGTCAGTGGTCAGGTTGTTTCACATTGATTGAACATCACTACTGGTGTGCTATTGAATCACAAAGAAGTCAAATGCAAATGCATGGTTTCCAAGATGATCACAAATTCAAACTATATGCACGATGCTGTACGAATTTTTCAAAAGATATCAGGGATCTATCAAAATTAAGGTTTTGGAAACAACTGCCTTGGATTTAGAAGGTCCCGTTCAGTGACCTTCTCGTTCTCTAACAACTGAATTTCGTGGATTTTTTACTTCCCTCGTCTAAAAGACGAAGGAAGTATTGTAATCGCGAAAAAAATCATCTTTCGAGATTTCTCCAAATCTTCACGTTTCAGGGTCCCTAGATGACGAAAAAACAGGTTTTCTCAATTCCGTCCGTCTGTCTGTCTGTCCTGTCTGTCTGTCTGTCTGCCTGACTGTCTGCCTGTCTGTCTTGTCAGTCTCTCTGTCTCTCTGTCTGTCTGCCCTCTTGGCGGTATAACTCAAAAAACTATTTGTCGGAGGAAGACAATATTTTGCATACACATTATACCGGGTGTCTGTTCTCAAAGTCGAACATAGGCGATTAACATTGTATTGAACGTTTTTGTCGATTCCTGCTCGCCAATTCAACTCACAAGGAAGGTAAGGGTATCAACGAAAAGATAAAATTATTACGCATCAAATGATACCAATAATAACATTCAACATGCGATATTTATTTTAAAATACTAATTTAAAACTTGGGAATTTTTAAATATGCCATGCCTTGATTTTCAAGTTCGATAGCATTTGTCAAAAAAAATTAGTAATTAGTTGGCGTAAATCAGATATTTTCTGTCAACGTCTGTTAAAATTATCTACAGAAAAATGACATTATTTCAATGAAGAACGAGTGAATGCACTAATAATGTTATTGCCCAAGTTCGACTTTGAGAATACAGACACCCGGTATATCTGCCTGGCATGAAACCGAGAAAATTTCAGACAAATATATACAGGGTAATCACCTTAAAAATAAAATTTTTGTTTATTTTTTATTTAAATTAGCAATAAATACAAGTAATAATTTGTACATAGCGCAGGCTTTATTCTTATAAAAAATGGGCCCCAATAGATACAGAATAAGTGTTGTACGATACAAAAAGGAGCAACAAATTAGTTGCGTCACGTAATACAGCTGAAACGCAGGAATTCGAAAGGTCGGTGCTCCGTAGCTCAGGTAGTAATAGCCCGTTTCCTTGCAATATCCCACAAAACGTTGGGACTGCATACGCGTTTTTTTTATTTGAAAATTTATTTAATTTATTAAAAACGTGAAGATATTTCTACTCCTAACTTAATTTGATTTGTAAATATTATTTAGTGTCACAATGTCGACGAGGGAAGTTCTGGGTAAAGCCTTGTTAAGATTTTTTCATAATGAACTTATTTGAAAACTTTAGTTTTTTTCGAACCTATTCAAGATTTAAATCATTTAAGAAGTAACATTGAACATACTATCAACCATGTAACGCAGGATTCCAGGATTTTTTAAGAAATATTTTAAAAAAAATAATTATTCCTGTGTTTATTCAATTAAATGGATATATGGACATATATGCTGGCTGCATACATTTTCTCATAAAAATTCATTCTCAAAACGCGCAATTCTTTTTTTGTTCAGTTAAATATTGTAAAAGATGTTTTAATAACTGCATTTACACGATTTTATAATTTCTAAAAAATCACTTTCGAAAATTTCTTCGGATCTTTACCTTTCAGAGTCCGTAAATGACGAAAAAAAGGTTTTCTCAATTCCGTCCGTCTGTCTGTCTATCTCTCTGTTGCCGGTATAACTCAAAAAACTATTTGTTGTAGGAAGACGATATTTTGCATTTAGATTATATGGCTGCCTGGCATTAAATTTCGGACAAATATGTAGGGTATATATTAGGTTGGCACCTTAAAAGATAAAACTTTGCCTGCTTTTGCTTTAACTCAAGAACTATTACTTAAGAACAGGTAGTATTTTCACATAGCCCAGGTTTTTACCGTTAAAAGAAAAGGGCATATTTTTGGAACCCAACAATATACAGAGCGGAACACCTTAGTAAATTATTTTTTCCTTTGATATTTACAAAAGTTTTAGTTTCAAAACTTTAACTTGCAAGGGAACATCTCTTTGTAAAGCTCTTTACAGATTTTTTATATTGCGCTGGTAGTAAAAGCAGGTCTTCGCTTATTTTCCACAATCACGATTACACAAAATATCCCAGAACTCTCCAGGAGGCGGCTGCCATCGAGTCCACCTCTGCCCACACCGTCACATGCCCATGTGGGCATATAATAATTTTGATCTTTACCACGTACCTATTCCGATTTGGTATCAAACTTTGCTAGTATTCTAGACGCTATTGTAGTACGTATTCAACCATTGCTATTCTTATACCCACTGCCAATGATGTTTCTGTTACTAACTTAAAACTCCTCTCAATGTAGATTTCATAGATCCCCCATCTAAATACATTACCAGTTTTATTGAAACCTTCAAGATTCTCATTGGAGAAAAGGTTATGTCTGTAACTGTGCACTCTTTCCAGTTATTCAAATTCCTGTAACATTAGGCGTCAAGATGAATGTAGGAAGCCCATATTTTCTAACAGTATTCTTTTATTTTTTATCTTTTCATAATTTTCTTGAATTGTAATTCTCTAATGTGCCGACGATGATCGAAGATCATCGAAATCAATATACTTTTCCAGATGACTATAAAAAGTCGTGCTTTAAATTTATGGGTCAATTGTATATGGGATTATAAAAAACTCCATTGCAGCTAGTACACGCTTGGTGCGTGAGTTCAGTAGATCCCTAATTAAAATTGCTAATGCGACCGATAATAAAGCTAAATGAGTTACTTTATCCACGCGTGATCGGAAACCAAATGCCTTTGTGTAGATCAAACGCATAACCTATTGCCGACACAATTGTCTTTATCGTCAACACCAAATCCACTGAATTTTAGCAGAATGAGCGTATACTTATTGCGATTTTGCTGGAACACTCCGACGTAGGTTTACCGGGAGGAATGCGGCCAAAAAAGTTATCTGCAGCTCAGGGAATGCGGCAAAAACCTTTAGCGCAGGAGATTCGTCGATTCAAAACGGTCTCGCGAAATCGCCTTGTCGCCTAAGAACGTGCATAATTGAGATGCAGCATATATTTCAGCAATTAAGTTGCCGCATTAAAAAAAATTCGCATTAAGAGAATGCCGCTTTAAGAACCCCAAAGATTGAAAACGTGCACAAATGGCGCGTGCAGCTTGTTTTATAAGCATGTCCAAACGTTTGTTTAGTAAAGATAAATAACCATCCGTCAATAGCAAGGGCCTACTCTAAAATTCGGGGTCCACGTAAAACATATCCCCACAGTGTCACGAAAGAAATTCCAGTATCGTCCGCTCTCTACCAAAGCTGGCGGAAGAAGGACGACCGTGTTCTCAAATTCGGTTACCGGTGTTATCTCCAGGTTTGCGAAATCGAAAATTGAAATTCCCTCACAGCAATGCAAGGAAAATGAAAGATGCGAGCGACGTTGCGCAATTAACATAGAGATGCGAATGCTAAACTGTAACAGAGCAATCCATTAAAGGAACGTCAAAATACAACGGGGCATTATATAGTCTACGATATAGCAGTAATTTAGTTTGATGAGACACTACTGACGACCTCGATAGACAATGTGGAGGCATAGTAACATATATTCTCTGCTGCCAAGTGTTTTATAATGTCCCATCTATTTTCATTTATTTCATTAAAGTTTGATCCAAGATACCTAAATTCGGCCTCGGATGTCCTGAAGTGTCATTTTTAATACTTTAAAGATACATTTAAGATGAATGCAGTATTTTAATCCTGAAAATATCACCTTCCAAAATTTCTTCAGAGCTTTTACATTTCAGGGTTCCTAGATGACATGAAGAAAACAGGTTTTTATAACTCCGTATGTCTGTCTGTTTGCCTAGTGCCTGTATAACTCAAAAACTGTTTGTTGGTGGAAAACCATATTTTGTATGCACAGCATATATCTACCTGGCATAAAACGCGAAATAATTTCGATAAAATGTATACACGCGAGAATATTTGCAACTTGAAAAAGTAAAATTTTGTTTACTTTGCTTTAAACTGAAAAATAGATAAAAGTAATAATTTGTGCATAGGTCAGCCTTTAGCCTTGGCAAAAATGGGAATTAACAGACGGAGAGTCAATGTTGTAAATGAGAGGAAAAGATAAAAAATAAATGCGTTCTATTTCAACCAGAAGCAACGCAATAATGTAAGAAGTGCTCCGTGATCCGCATTGTATGCTCGACATTGTCAAACGTTTAGATCGCATTTGCAGCAGCTGCGGTTGGATTACCGCCGGTAATAATATTTTTTGTTATTTGAAAATGGATGTAATATTCGCATTGCCAGTGTTTCATTTTATTTTTTCAGTATTATTAGGAACGTGAGGACATTTTTTACACTCAGTTTTTTATGATTTTTAAAATTATTTAGTATTACAGCATCCACTTGCGAGAAAAGCTCTGAGTATAGCCATTTACAGATTTTTTGCTTTAACTTAGAAATAGATAAAAGTAATAATTTACACATAGCTCAAGATTTATACTTGACGAAAATAGGACCCAGTAATCACACGGTAAATGTAAATAGTCAAAGGGGTCAGAAAGGAAGGTGGACGCACAATAAGTGCGTTCTCTTTTATGCCGCCGCTAATCACACAGACGCGAGAGGTCCTGCATGAGAGCTTACAACACAAGAGTGGAGTTGAAATCGCATTGTCAGGCGCTGTAGTTCTAGTCCCCACCACCGGTAATGTTGTTTCTATTTAAAAATTATTGCAATTGGCATTACCAAGTAATTCGTTTTACTGTTTCAGTATTGTTGGGAACGTTAAGATATTTTTACTCCTAGTTTTTTACTTTTTAAAGTTGTTTAGTGTCACAACGCTCCACTTGCGAGGGAAGCTCTGCCTAAAGCTCTTTACAGATCAATTGTATTAGTTTCTCGAAGTGTATTAAATAATGTGCTTCAATTGACACTATCGTAGACCTGCTTAAAATCAAATTACAGTTGATGTAACGTTACTTTGTATACGCTGTATTTTTTCTAGAACATTTCTTATTAAAAATATATGATCCATAGTGGCTCTTCCACAACAAAAACTACACTAGTAGTCGCTTATTGTAGCGTGTGTTTAAAAAAAACTCATTTAGGGTAGGCCTTGGAAAGAAAGATAGAACATCTAGTCATGTCTTAACTTAAGTCTGTAGGTGAATGTCAAATTACAATTTGTTTCTGAACACATCCGTCACCGTGACAGGTAAAATTTACACTGTTTAAGTTTACTTGTATCAAGCAAAAAGAAAGATAAGATGGCATGTACACAACAACAACGAGTGTAATAATCATAACGATCAATAACAATTGTTTTTGTTAAGTGTTTTGTATACATATTTTTAGGAAAATAATTCAAGGTCAAGATGTAATTTAGTTCTTTCTGACTTGGTAGTTCATTTGCTTCAATGTTATATCTCAAGTTACGGCAAACTTCAATTTGATGATAGCATGCTGCGAATGAGTTTTTGTTTAAACACACGATAGCTTTCGTATGTGGTGTAAGTCTGCGTGCTATACTTCTTCTAAGTATCATATACACGATAGTCAACAGAGAAATAGGGTAGTTTTTACATTTTGTTTTATCGCGTTTTTTGTGCATTGGCTGGATGATAGCTTTATAGCAATCCATCGGTATTTTTTCTTTACATCACACTTTCTTTATCAGATTATACATTTTTCTTTATCTACTCTAGGGGGATAAGTAACTCATTACGTCACTCGTTTGACACTATTTCCATTAGGTAATGAAGCTCATTACACCACTCAGTTATTTAATGGCTTCATTACCCAACTGATTGGTATAATGGCTTCATTACCTAACTGGAATCGTTTTTGAATATGACAAATCTCTTAATGCACTTTTCTCAATTTTAGGCAGTTGTAGATAAAGTTTTGTACAATACATGTGTGATAATGCATCATTAATATACTTGTGTGCTTACATAACTCGTGCTACGCAATCGTTTATAACTTACACACACGTATATTAATGATGCTCTTATCCCACTTGTATATTAAATAACTATTATAAAACTGTTCCTACATGTTTATTCAATTCAGCTGTGATACGGTCCTCACTTTAAGACTTTCTTTTTAGTTTTTTAATAGCTGGTACTATCTCATCATAGGTGGGTTCTTTCAGCTGTGTGTTTCGTTTCTCTGCAATCTGCAATTATGTCATTTGGCTGTGACCAATTTTTTTATTGGGTCTAATAATAGTTAAAACTAGTCTACTTAATTTTTTTCTTAAATCCTCATTTCTATTTCTACACATTACTGTCCTTGGCTGGAAACCATTCTTCAACTGCCCAGTTTTCGGGTAAATTTTTCTCAGTACATTCCCCTTTGACAGTTGTTAAATTTCTTGTAACTTTTTCCTTTATTCTGGTTTTTTCTTTCTTTTCAATTTCCTCTTGGTAAACTTGCATTTCTCCATGTAGTCAACTTTGTTTGCACGCGTTAACCTGTCTAGCATTTTTATCCTGGATTTGTTTCTTCCTTCAATTAATTGCTTCTCATCCATCTAATCACTAGTTTTGTGGTCAAAGCCTAAAGTTTCTTTTGTTGTGGCTGTGATGACTTGTTTCATTTTTTTCCATTACGCTTCGATTGTTTTCTTGCTGTGCGTCTTTCCTTTTCTAATTACTTTCTGAGTTGTTATTACAGGATGATTTCCTGACTGCTTCATCTAGTAGTTTCTTTGTTTTGTGCTTCTTTTGAGCTTGTTCCTTGGTTTGGTGAATGTTTTGAGTCTATACTGTGCTTTCACTAACAGATTATCCAAGTAACAATCAACACCCCACATGCATGTCTTTTGTCAACTAGAACATAATCGATTTAGTTCTTAGTTACTTGATCAGAATGACACCATGTTACTTTATCCATATTCTTTCGAGGAAAGTAGTACTTATTACCATATTCTTTCTGAAGGCAAAGTTTACTAACCGTGTACCGTTACTATTGCTAATGTCATGAGCCCTAATTTTTCCCATTCTTGGCCTGAAGTTCTTCGCTCGGCCCAATTTTGCCATACAGTTTCCCATCACTACCTTAATATCATTTTAGGTATTTAGTTATACGTGTGATTATGCTGCTCGTAAAAACCATCTATTGCTTCCTCTTGGGCTTTTTCGGTGAGTGAGTACTTGCCAATTATAGTTAAGTTGAAGAATTTCATTCTAAGTTTGATTGTTATTCACCTCTCATTAATTAGTGCGAATCCTAATATCAAACTTTCGAAACGTTTTCAACAACAAAGCCAGTTTCATGTGTATTTGTTACAGTGCCGCTGTAAGATATGGCATTGTTTCCAGAGTCCTGTATGCCTTCTCAGTTCCATCTCACTCCTTGTATAGCTATCAATGGTCGTTAATGACTTAGAACATTCCATCTCACCATTTTCATTCGTATTTTCTCTTAGCGCCCGTTTGCAGTTGCCGGAAACCAGTCCTACTATTATCTCCTGTATTCTTCTCTACAATGCTTGTTTTTACAGTATGGAGCTGTAAACCCCACCCAATACTTCTCCTTTACCCCGGCTTGTAACCGGCAAGAAGTGATTCCTACGAATTTCTCCTCCAGGCAGAGTTTTGAAAATTGAAGAAAATTTAGAAATAAACCGTGTAATAAAATATAAATGATACAATCATCAACATACCATGAGGTGCTATAATAATAATTTTTTATTTTATCAACACAATTAATATACCTATTAGTCGATAGGTCAAGGTGGTTAAATTAAAATTTGTTAAATAATCTACTACAACAGCATTAACGGAAGGTATTCTAAACATAAACAATAATCATTTTAGCTGAAGAATATTGTGAGCAGATGAGACAAACTCACTAATAGCTTGAACCACGCAAGACCCACTCTAGAAATGTGTACACACTGTTTATTATTAATAACCACATTATAATGTTATTTACAGATCGTTACGAATTATCATTGTATTGAATTATAACAACTAATAGGATATGATAACTAAATTGTCAAAAATATATCGATTATTCTTATTTTAGAACAAGAATATTAGTAATTCTTTGCAATAAAAAGGTGAACAATTTCATTGTGTACTATTTTAATTGCGTTTAGGTTTTCATTTATTACTTTGATGCGAACACGTAACAATCAAATGTGTTTCGTCAAACACAACGTAAAAGCGTTGTCGTTGCTATTTAAAATGAGAGGAACATAAAATCGTAATGACAATGTTTAACCCAATGCAAAAGCACGGGTATTTAATCCACATCTAGAAATTAAAGTAAGCCATCGCTACCATAAAAACCAGTGATTATATTTTCATCTCCCCCACTCACTGCGGTATGGATGAAAAGCAAAGGTCATATTACTGTATTTATTGTGAATCAAGTAAATCCCAATAAATAACGTATTCTTATATATAGTACGATCAAAAGATTTTTTTTTTATATAGTATGGCTATGGAACAGTTCCTAATTTATGAATGCAACTATAAGCCACTTACAAATCAAATGTCAAGTTTGGAAAATGCCAAATAATAAGTATAAACGTAGTTGCATTCATAAATTAGAAACTATTCCATAGCAGTACTAGATGAAAATAATGTTTGATTATACTTTATTTAAAAAAAAAAAGGAACATGACACTTCGGGCTGGTATGTATATTGTATATGTAGCGGTATCCTTCAGTGTACAACCCTTGACTGAAATGGTGGAGTTCGTTGTTATAAGAAAGTGTTTGGGAGTTTTAAGATCACATATAAATTGTCGTAGGCAGCTAGGACCATTATAGAATCAAGGTGAATTTGCCTATGGCTGTGGCGGTAACACGCATGCTTACAAACCCCGACTTAGTTAAATATAGTATATAGCACCTGTAGGAGTTCAGTTTTGTATATTATTATTTATTGAATATAACACCGAAGCAATTGGGATTACTTCAGGCCACTGTAAACGCCATTGCTTACATTCTTTTTTATTTTAATAAAAAATACATAGAATATATTCACCAAATGGAATAATTTTATGTATCATTTTTTCTAAAAGCGTCTCCAAAGAATGATCGCTCTGACTTTCACGTTCAGGTGTCACAACTACGTTTTTATTGACAAAACCAGATGTTTCTCATATTTAGTTCGTGTAGAATTAGAAATAAGTGAAGGATACGAACGACTCTTCGAATTTAGGACGGGTGCTCTTTGTTATATACCGATGAGTGTAAATATTGTATGTTACTGAGACGTTTTCGATATTCTCCTTGGTTGCTCAGGCTCACGTGCAACTTGTGTATGTTTTGATTGGTTTTGCAGAGTTACCTTCCATGTACTGCTAAGGCAGTAACCGTCTTCTCGATTGAAGTTGTTCGGATTTTTTATAATCTCCAGGGATTTCCTAATAATACGAATAATTTGTCGTCCTGGCTAGTATGCTCATGGGGTCGTAATTTATTTTGTGCTTACCTCGTCCTAATAGGTGTTCTTCGATGGCTTCCAAGCGGTGTGTGGCTTTGATGTTCTTTTAATGGAATGCTTCTTTCCGTTTGTCCGATGTAAGATTTGCCACAGGTACACTGGAGTTGAAAAACGCCTTATTTCTGTAGCCTGTGCAAAGAATTATTGAATTGAATCGATTTTTCAATGTTTCTCATTGTAACATAGAGGATTCCGTACCTTTCTTATTCTATCGGTTAGAGCTGCTTTTGCATGGGGCCACATAACAAAAGCGTCGTCAAAGTAGCGGAATCAGCATTTAGGTTTGATATCGCTGGATTAATATCTTCCTTTTTAAAGGCTTCCATAAAGATGTTAACAATGACTGGAGATAACGGCGATCCCATAGGGGTTCCTTTCTTTTGCTCGTAGTTTGTTCCTTCACAAAGAAAGTAGTTTTTCCTAACTTTCGGACTTCTTCTCAGAACCTTTGAGGAACGGAGCATTGTTCTATCAGATTTATCGCATCTTTGGCTGGTACACTTGTGAACAGGGATTCCACATCGGAACTGATCAACATATCCTGGTTCATTACTTCCAATTGAGCCAATATTTAGTTTCTACTCGGTATATCACAGCGTGGAATATGCATTCATTACGTCTTTTCGCTTTACACTGATGTAAAGGTTGCCATTGAAGATATCTCTTAACATGCAATACACTTATCGTAGTCTAATCGTTGTCTAAAGCTAGAAGGTTTAGTTATCTCTGCTAATCTTTTTCGTGGTCTGCATATTTCTTTTTTTCAACTAGCTGAATTTCAAATCCCTCAAGTTCCATATTTTCATTGGTACTGGATTAATCATCAATTATGTTTTAGAGAAATTGATTTTTAAGCCGACTTTTCGACTTGCCTTTTGGTGATCTTTCAGTATATATTTTAGCACAGTTATATTGCAAACTAGAACAAAATAAACCGCAGTATATAAATTATTAAAGGGGTGCACCCAGAAAGGTGGTTGCTTGTAGGGTGAACACGTGTATGAAGATAATAATGAAATTTGGTAATGTTAAGATTGATGCAGGTTACACCAACGAACTATGAGTATTTCGTTATTAATTATACTCGTAGTTTGTCTATAGCCATTCTCTTTTATAACCAAAATTAAGAAAATTTGGCTAATTTTACATATCAAGGTACGTATTTTGTTAGTACCTTATTCTCAAGAGAGGACGTGCAGCTTCGGCCGTTCAGTTATATTGAGTTTCTGCTGCAACAGAAATATTTAAAATTAAAATTAATATTGAAATAAGTCGTGTTAGCTTGTCTGACACCTTAGTCGCATTTAACTAGCTCTTGAGGCCACCGCATAAATGGCCTTATTACAATTAAGATAGTGTTTGCATTTTTTAAGTTGAATTGAAAATTTTAAAAAATACAGAAGAAAATGCGTTTAGAGTCTTTAATAAATAAAACGCAAAATTGGTTAAGATTTGAGTGATTTTAATAATACGGAAACAGTAAAATGTAGCACTTAATAATACGAATTAAAAAATTCGCAAAGAAAAAAACAATATCGCAGTTAGTGGAATTCGAACCAGAGGAAATCTGACTTTTTGTAGAGAGAAGCCTTATTATGAGCTGAACTAGGAATGCTAGGTAAACGCACATACTTATCGTGGCATTATAAACGAAACCGTGCCGAAATGAGGAGCTATTGACGATCGTGGATGGAGTGCGTTCAATCACACTTTTATATGATTATAAGAAGGATTTTTGTATTGGCATGTAGTTTTATTTGCATTGTTACATGTTAATTAGTGTACCAGTAATCTATGTTACAATCATTCAAAGCTTCTAAAATACTATTTAGCTGGATTATATTGAAAGCTTCGTGAAAGTTAGTGAATGCGAAACCTAATGGTGTCTTTCACTTAATGGTCTTTTCGATTATGACGTTAAGACTCTGCAGATGATCAATTGTACCAAACCTGACCGAAAACCAGTCTGTTTTCTTAGTTCGCAGAACTTCAGTTTTTTTAGTCTTACAAGTCGTGTGAATATATTATAGAGAAAATGTTTTTATATAAGATTAAGGTAGGTGCATTGTGCCATTTTTTAAGTATGAAGCCGTTTTGCAGACAGAAGTTAAATAGTTTTATAATTTTTTGTATTAGGAGCGCGCCTCCGATTTTGATCTCGTCTTCACCTGAGGCATTGTTTACTATAGTGCCTTTTATAGCTGCTAACTCTTCTTGCTTCGGTGTTCCTAACTGATTACTTTTATAAAGTTGACTATACAATTCTTCAGTTATTCGTAATATCTTTTATTTGTTTGTAACTTTTTCTCTTTTATTTATTTATTTATTTATTTCGCACTCAGCCAACAGTCGTTAGGCCAATTATAGGCGTAGCTGTACATTTATGGGGACTTCCAACCTCACTAACGACTGTCATGATGTTATTATGACATCCGGGACCAATTATTTAAGTGGCAGCTGTACCACGAGGTGCCGAGAGAAGCAGCCGTGGAACTCCCATCCGAGTTCTGACCAGAAAGAGCGTTGCTTAACTCTACTGATCGAACGTGGACGCTTGTTCAAGCTACACCACCCGGGATTAAGTTTTACTACTTCAGTTTTTCCGTTTTCAAGTTTTCAGCGTAACACACCTGAAACATGCATTTAAAAGGCTCGAGTTGGAGATAAATGGCATGACCGTAAAAGGTGAAAAGTTAAACCATGATGACATAGACCTAGAATTCGACAACCGGGGAGTACATACATCTTCTGCGAGAAATATAATTTCTACCTTAATATGACGTATTCAGCAACGTAATAGTAATTTACGATGCAAGTAACGTTATCAAGCTTTTTATATTATGAGAGGATAGTTTGAATGAACGAGCGAACTCAGGAGCGAGTTCTTTAAAATTCTAGAATAATGTAGATAGCAGATAACGTTACGTATATCGTAACACATTTTATTTTATCCTAAAGTACTAATCTTTTTAAAAACATAGGAAAAATTGTTATTAATGACACAACAGCGAGACATATATCTGCTATGGCTGTGGTGATATCACTCAATACTATATTGTTGGTAGCACTGTCAGGTTATGTTAAATTCGAGATTAGCAGGTTAAGTTTTGCGTCAGTTTATGTCAAATAACAAACCAAACCTAACCTACTAACATCTAATTTCACATAGATTGACATTGTCACTGACAATACACGTCAGTACTGCCAACATGTGATTAAATGCTAATAAAGTATCGGTATGTTATTTTTCTTAACAACACTAGTGCTGTTAAATGCATGTTAATGGAACTCGTGGCTAAGGAGTTATTATCAGTTGTAATACCGGGTGACTATAAACGATTGAATTTTTTTTCTTATGTTGGCACTGTTTATGTTGGTGGCACTGTAAGTCTATGTCAAATTCAATGTTCGCAGGTTAGGTTTTGCGTCATTCTATGTCAAAACTGACGCAAAACCTAACCTGCTAACCTCGAATTTGACATAGACTTACAGTGCTACCAACATAAACAGTGCCAACCTAATAAAAAAAAATTCAATCATTTATAGTCACTCGGTATAACAAGTGGAATGATTATTATCGATGATTTTTCTTCCAAGTTAAAACCGGAACCAAAATTTAACGAGTGCGTAGCACGAGTTAAATTTGCTGTTTCGGTTTTAACGAGTAAAAAATTGTCGATCATTAATCATTACACGAATTATATTTGGAAAGAGAATATATTGAATGAAATGCAAAATATCAAATATTTACTGTTTGTTCTTAGGTTGGCACTGTTAATGTTGGTTACCCTGCTGTCAATTTTAAGTCTATGTCGAATTAGAGGTTAGCAGGTTAGGTTTTGTGTCAGTTTGTGTCAAAACTGACGGAAAATCTAACCTGCTAACCTCGAATTTGACACAGACTTAAAATTGACAGCAGGGTAACCAACATTAATAGTGCCAACCTAAGAAAAAAATCACAACCATTTATGATCACCCGTAAAAACAATTACGAAAATAAATTACTACCGCTGTAATAATGTGTAACTAGGCATTTGCATGCCCCTCATTGGTTGAAATAGCGTCACGTGATACATGAATTATATTCTCATAGTAACATAATAGGATAAAATAAAATCATTAATATCCTTTGTCGTCGACTAGCGTCACAATGCCATCTTTAATGTAGGGAAAATCATGCATAAACACCTACTTTATGGCACGAATGCCATAAAGTTGTCATAACAACAAAATAAACACAAAGATCAATCAGATTTATTTATATTAATATGAATACTACAATTGAAATTTCCTGTGATATTGTGATACCCGACATAGATGTATTAGCGGTAGAAAGAACACCATTACTCGTTGAAGACACATTGCTAATCTGTCCACTAGCAGCTCCAAGGGTTCGGGCAATCTTGTTTTTATTTTCTCGCGAATCTGCAATATATCCCTCAGCAACTGCATCACTCTTCCAATCTCCATGTCTTTTGAGGGTTCTAATATCAGCACCGCTATCTGCTAAAATCGTAGCGGATGTTCTCCGAAAGGAGTGACCCGTATACTCAGTAGCATTCGAAATTTTCAGATACGTGGCGATCTTTCGAGGAATCTGGCCAAATGTGTTAATGCCAACCGGATTGCATGTACATCTTCCGCAATTATAGAATAAAAAGAACTTCTCAATTTTCACATGTTTTGGTCTTAAAATAATGTACTTTTTAATAAGATCAGTATAATTCACTGCGCCATCATCATTCAAAATTGTAAATATCCTTGTCCTGTGAGTTTTTGTGTCCCTGATATAAACAACCAGCACAGAGCCTTCCTCCTTGACATCACCAACGCATAAATTATGAAACTCTGCACGTCGACAAGCCCCAAACAAACCAAAAATTGCAACCACCTATAAATAACATTAGTATGACAGAAACTATAATAAACTTTGACATTTAAAAAAACAAATCGTACCTTCATAAGCAAGTACTTGTCATTTGGCGCATTTACAAAAAAATGTATTAATTGTTCCTTTGAAAACACTGCAGACTTCTCCGGTGCATAACCAACCGAGTAGTTCTTCAGGAAGGCAGTAAGTTTAGGAAAATTACTAATGTCAATATTGTCCTTTATTCGTAACATGCATTTCAACTTCGAGAACAGACACCATATCGATGAAGACTTGTAAATCTTCGACTAAAAATAAGGTACGATGAATTGGTAGCTAATATATCTAACTCAAAATGCAAATAATTTACCTGATCTAAAAAATACGCAAGCACAACCTTTTCTGTAACTATCTCCGTATTTTTGGCTCTTAGCCATTGCCAAAACTTGTCATACTCTTTCTTATAAATCTCTTCCGACTTTTTAGGAATCAGACTCAGCTCAGATTCTGCAGCTTTTTTAAGAATTTCATCACTTATTAATAAAGGCTCGTGACAATCATTCATTTTGGCCGAAAATGTGTTCGCTAAACAAAAATTGTTACCATAAGCATAAACAATAGCTTAGCAACCACATTATCATAGCAACAACTACGTCATAGTTTTGTATACATGAACTGCTTTTAAAAAATAGCAGAAATTAATTTCCTTCGAAATTATTATGTTAGTCGACGACAAAATAGTATATGAAACTCGTTTATAATAGAGGATTATGGTATTCGTGAAATTAGCGCATTCGCTTCGCTCATGCGCTAAAATTCACTCATACCATAATCCTCTGAATTATAAACTAATTTCATAATGTACTATTATCTAATAGACGTGTCTGTCTGGGACGTTGTTTTGTCCGGGACGCTGTTTTGTCCGGGACGCTGTTTCAGCAGCCAAACCGTAAGAGATAGAGAAAAAAGTTATTAAAGTTATATGTTTGGAATGGTCATGTCAGGTCAGGAACCGAATTTCAGTCACGTGACACTTCCGGTTTTCGAGAAATCACAAAAAGACCGTTTTTCAAATAGAACGCGTATTAAATAAAAACTGTTTCGGCCGCCAAACGTAGCTGCGACCCTCTGCGCCTTAAATCCTCGATCGGTTAGGCAACCACTTTGACACCTTCCAGGTCTGGGTGGTTGCCTAACCGATCGATATTTGAAGGCGCGTTAAATGAGACATTTGTCTCACTGGACTGCTAGTCCTTTATCTAATAGACGTGTCTGTCTGGGACGCTGTTTTGTCCGGGACGCTGTTTCAGCAGCCAAACCGTAAGAGATAGAGAAAAAAGTTATTAAAGTTATATGTTTGGAATGGTCATGTCAGGTCAGGAACCGAATTTCAGTCACGTGACACTTCCGGTTTTCGAGAAATCACAAAAAGACCGTTTTTCAAATAGAACGCGTATTAAATAAAAACTGTTTCGGCCGCCAAACGTAGCTGCGACCCTCTGCGCCTTAAATCCTCGATCGGTTAGGCAACCACTTTGACACCTTCCAGGTCTGGGTGGTTGCCTAACCGATCGAGGTTTGAAGGCGCGTTAAATGAGACATTTGTCTCACTGGACTGCTAGTCCTTTATCTAATAGACGTGTCTGTCTGGGACGCTGTTTTGTCAGGGACGCTGTTTCAGCAGCCAAACCGTAAGAGCTAGAGAAAAAAGTTATTAAAGTTATATGTTTGGAATGGTCATGTCAGGTCAGGAACCGAATTTCAGTCACGTGACACTTCCGGTTTTCGAGAAATCACAAAAAGACCGTTTTTCAAATAGAACGCGTATTAAATAAAAACTGGTTCGGCCGCCAAACGTAGCTGCGACCCTCTGCGCCTTAAATCCTCGATCGGTTAGGCAACCACTTTGACACCTTCCAGGTCTGGGTGGTTGCCTAACCGATCGAGGTTTGAAGGCGCGTTAAATGAGACATTTGTCTCACTGGACTGCTAGTTTTGTTAGTAATATGTGATCTCACCACTGCACTGTCGTATTGTCACTGTCGTACACGCGTTTCTATAACTACTTAAAATACAAACAAACATCTGTCACGTTTTTGTCGATGTGGGGCAATACATATGAGTGTAGTTATTATTTTCTCTTCCTAAATATAATCCGTGGTATACTCTTGCCAGTCCCAATAGTTAAAAAACATAGCATTGCAAATTTTCCATTTCATAACGCAATATTAGAATTTCAATTGAAGCCGTGTTACGATATTTAGTCCAACTTCACTCATCGTGTTAATAGTTTCATCTAAATTATGTACTGAATGTTTGAACATGAAGATGCTGCGTTAGCAAACTAGCATCTGTATTGTATAATAATTAACGGTAATGTCAAAAGATAATAGAGCTGCTTATTAGTAAATAGAATACGATCGTATGCAGCTGCTATTGTTGCTATAATGAAATAATTTTGCTTACAAGCACACCTACTTAATGTTCTAAGCTACTAAATGTCCATTTTACTTTTATTTTATATATTGGTAGAAATACTATACCGATGGGGCCACAATTATTATATAACGAGAGATCAATAAAAAACCAATTAGGGCAGGGTGTGATATGTGTTATACGTTTGGCAGTACTGAACTGTATTGTCAGTCTATGTCAAATTCGAGATTTGCAGCTTAAGTTTAGCGACAGCCTCTGTCAAACAACAAATAAAACCTAACATACTAATCTCGAATGTTGTGTAGCTACATCGTGACGTAGTGTCGTGCTGGCCAGAAATGCTGACTCGTTATTCAGCATATTCTGGTGCCGATCACTACATGAATTGATTCAATTTTCAAACCGAGTTTTAATTAATGTTTAGTACTGACAAGATCAATTAACGTTTAACAAGGTTGGGACAATTGCTAAAACCGAAAAAATATGCATGCGAAGTATTATTTATTAATCCTGGAAAACCACGACGTGAGGAATTTTTAAATTCAACCTCTTAATAGTATTAAACAGCATCATTATACAGTGTGGTCCATTAAGTGTGCAACAAACGGGACATTTTTTTATTAGTTGTAAAATTGAAATTTAAATACCGCTAAAAGTTAATGCATGTTCGATAACCATATCAGATGCCCTTAGAATGGCTTCAAGTCAAACAATATACAGGGCAGGACAAAAAATATGTAATTCGTTCAAGAATAAAGTTACCTTATTTAAAAAAATATAGCAAAATTTTATTGAGAAAAGTTGTTTAGAATCAAAAGTTATGCTCAAATACAAAATCACGGCCTCCTATTCGAATTTTGATTCTTTTTTTGTAAAATTTTGTATTATCCCCGTATGATACATATTTTTATTATCCTGATTTTATTAAGGGTTTTTCATATGTAAATTATTATTAGTAAAGCATTTGCCTTGTTAAAAAGAATATTTGCGAAATTCTAAAGTTCTGTTAAATATCGTTGCAACAAACATGAAGTGGACGCTTACCTAAAAAAATATAAATCCAAGTAAATTTTACAAATACGCTTCAAGTTGCTAAAAGTTCTTTAAAATGGTTGTGGTCGTGGCTACTTTAAATACATATAAAATCAAAATAATAAAAATATGTATCATACGGGGGTAATAAAGAATTTTCCAAAAAAGAATCAAAATTCGAATAGGAGGCCGTGACTTTGTATTTGAGCATAACTTTTAATTCTAAACAAATTTTCTCAATAAAATATTGTTATATTTTTTGAAATAAGGTAACTTTGTTCTTGAACGAATTTCATATTTTTTGTCCTGCCCTGTATATTGTTTGACTTGAAGCCATTCTAAGGGCATCTGATATGGTTATCGAACATGCACTAACTTTTGGCAATATTTAAATTTCGATTGTACAACTAATAAAAAAATTTCCCATTTGTTGCACACTTAATGGACCACACTGTACATACATCTCATATAATGTTATTAATTATTTGTGCCACATATAGCATTGCATTGGTTGTTATCATTTTATCCAAGACAGTGTACCATCCCATAGGGCTGCTCTACTAATTTTTATAGCAAAAAAACGGCCTTTCGTTTATTATGGCAAAGGAATTCGGATTGCCGCCGTTTGGATTACTCACTGTGGAATGCTCTTCAAGAAAATGTTCGGGAAGATTTTCACAAACCGTTAAATGCCACTGAACGGAACACCGCCGAATAGTATTACTTCCGATTTTGTATTATTTTAATATTTTCTGAGATATGGATTACCACTGCCTGAGTTTACTTCCGACTCAATATAATCACTGAGTGGACTTCTACAAACTTTCTATTGTGTACTTGTTTAAATTACTCGTTTTCCACTATTCTTTCTGTAACTGGACACAATTTAAAGTGTTAATATCTATTGTCTGCTAGCTGTAAGAAGCTATTAAGCATCAAACATGATGTATTTTTTTGTAGCCACCCGGTATAAAATACTTGAGCATACTATCTATTTGGAGTTATCTATCTTGTTATATAGTTATATAGTTACAGTCCATTCTTCCGTTAGCGTTCAAAGCCATATTATTACAAACATATGCAGTTAAGTATTTAATGAAGGTGGACATATTATTCAGTTAGTAAGCTTTTCAGAAAAACAGGAAAATGGCGAGAAATGCACAAAAGGAAATGCAACATATGTACTCAGATTAGTTTTCTAGTACTATATTGATGAATTTTGAAATGCTGAAAGAAATCCGCCAAAAACGAACGAGACGGACGATAAATTACCGAGCGAGATATATCTCTAATTGTGCAACAGTACCTGGGCGAAATATCTTCTTTATGCATTTAAAAGTACAGTTACATCAACATGATCCATATGAAGCTGCCCCAAGCGAGTTCATGTTGGCTCTCACAAATATTTACTGTTGATCACAATAAGTGCGACAACTGGCAACAGAATATACAAATTTTTTCGAGAAACTACAGAGAAGCTCATTGGCTATATTTTAGGATAGTCAATAACTATTGTTGGTTCATCAGGAAGAAGCGCAGTAACGGCTGAAATTTATAATTTTGAAAATAGTTCCATACAGCTATCTAAGGGCGAAGTTATTAGATGTGTTTACTGTTTACCTTCTACTTCCACGAACGATTCAAGGCGTGCTGTACAATTGTAGACAATTTAGCAACTCTTTCCTTGTTGGCAAGGTTTTCAAATGAACTGACTCATTTACGTCACTGTAATAGTATCAATTTTATCTACTCCGGTGGGATAAGTAACTCATTACGTTACTCATTTGACACTATTTCAGTTATGTAATGGTTTCATTACGCAACTGAGTTGTGTAATGACTTCATTACCTAATTGAAATAGTGTCAAATGAATGACATTTGCCTACTAAAATATTTTTGAAAATGACAGATCTAACATTTTTTTTAATGCACTTTTCTCAATTTTAGGCAGTTGTAGATAAATTTTGTACAATACATGTATGATAATGCATCATTAATATACTTGTGTGCTTACATACACATATATTAATGATGCTGTTATCCCACTTGTATAGTAAATAACTATTACATCATTTGACAACGTGGGTTCTTAGCTAAACAAAACATGGGCATTTAACTCTTTCTCATATTTTCCAGAAAGTTTGCTTTTGTAGTCAAAATGCGACAATTATATATTTTTTGGGTTTTGTAAGAAGGAATTAAATTTCAGAATTCTAATATTTGCCTAGATGAAATTTTCCAGTTTGGCGTATATTTTCAAGGGTGGGTATTCAGATTATTAGTGAAACCGAAAAGCGCCAATCTTGTCCTAATTTTTGTTACTGCTAATATTTTCTGAAATTTTAAAATACTCTTAAGTTAACAGTGTATAAAAAGCACGATAGCATAATTTAAAATTGTTCACAATACTATAATTTTATCCATATTTTCCGCTTGGTTCTAGAAATAAAACGCTTTTGATTGCCATAATCGGAATACTATTTTTATCGCTAACCCAATTTATTGTTTAAAGGTTATGCTGCTATTAATATAGCTATAGTAACTCTAAGAAATTGGATAATTTGTCAAGGTAATCGAAAAGCAAAGAGAAATTAAATCCCAAACCCTTAATCTATATTTTACAGATAAATGTAGACAATAATTTTATTTAAATTGTGTTTATTGCTTAGCTGTAATTTTTACGTAATCCATGTGAATAGGCTATTACCAAGTTATCCGTTCGCACTATAGTTAAGTAATTTATTGCAAATAATAGCGCAACACAAGATGATTGAAATTCCAATGTCACAGGGCGTCAGTGACTATGAATAGCGAAACTGCTCAAAATAAATTTAAGCAATGGAATTCTTTATTATCGGCTTTACACTTTCGTCATATTATGAGTTACAGTATATTATTTCCTAATATAACATGTTAATGATGCGAATGCCAAATTCCAAATTCAGTTATTGTCGATAAATTGTTGAAAGATAATCATATATTTGACAGGATTTCTTAAATGACTACTTATACCAATTAAATTTAGTTACTGATTTCGTAAATGACAGCTTTTTAATTAAATATGAATGCTAAACATGGCGAGTTCTAGATAATTTGTGTAGGCTATTGAATTACGACAAAGACGCTCATTTTATGTATTTATGTCTTCATAGGTATGCCTGGAACGCGGTTGGAAGGAATTTAACCCATTAACTGGTGATCAATGGAATCTCTGGTGGAAGACATCCGGATTTCCTATTGGACATCACCGATCTCTTTACGCCTGGCAGGTAAAGCAACAGTTATTGGTATTTTCAAATATGCCACTTCTCTATGTTTCAGTACATTAATCACATACCAAAAGGATCATCAATCTGCAGAAAGGACAACTTGGATCGATACCTCAAGTGTATGAGAAAAGTTTACGGTTCCATATATGACTTCAGGTAAAAATAAATTAAGATAAATACTGATTGCACAGAAAAGCTAATAAAATCAAAACTTGGAAACTAATTGATTAATGTATTACATACAAAAATCACCTTGAATCTTGCCGAAAATGTTTATATCCAAAGAATTAGTATGAATGGTACAGTACCAAATCTAAATTATAAACCCAAAACACTTTCGCTTTCGTCTTAAATCCGGCAAACTTTATGACTAAAAGCTGTATTCAGAAGAAAATTGTACTTGCCAAATATAGAGAATCATCAAAATAAAGCACATAAATTGCTATCAATAGTTAAAAACTATTGCCCTTTTACAGGACCATCCCAGGTTATTCAAATATAATAGACCCACGATAATTATTATTAATGAATTCATATAACATATACAGTGCTTTCGTAATGTAGTGACTAAATTCGTTAAAGAAAAACGCTGGGATCCCCCGATTTTATTTTTATTTGAGCATTTTTTTTTAATAAAATCTATATACAACTTAAATTACGTATTGCCGTAAGGTCCTTTTTAAAAACAACTTTATTTTGACAAAGATTACAAATATTACGCTAACACATGTTACTGTTACGAGTTCTAACTACAGACTGCCGCTGATAACATAAAAAGTGCAAGATGTCATAACTCAGGCGAGCGCGTGGATTCCGCTGACACAACAAAGTCACATAAGCCGCCAGGTTCACTAACACTGCTATTACGTGGAACTGCCTGTAATATAACTCCTCCATCCCTAGAACGAAGCTTCCTCCGGAAGTTTCACTGTTGTTTTTGAAGGTTGGGCTTCCAATTCTTGATTTTTTGATGAGATTCCTTTTCTTCGGATGTTTTTCCATTTCTTGATTAAAATGTGGATTACGACGATAATTAATATTACGTACAGAATAATCGTCCAGCCACTGGGGATATGATATGTTTCCCGATAAGTTTCCCTAATCGGAATTATTGGATTTATTGGTAATTCCTGGAGATGTAAATTATTCAATTTAATTTTGAATTCTGGTAGAATGCTATTCTCCAATTTAAAATGTGGCATGTCCATTACCAACGGTCTTCCGTAAGTGGCTTCTTGAAAACGTAGTTTTTGGCCTCGGAAAAACAAGTTGCAATGCGGATTTTCTTTTATTAAATAGATTCCTGACAGCAATTTTGTTTCGATGTCCTTCTGGCATTGAATTTGGAGCTTTTCTTCTTTCGGAAAGACTGACAGATATTGGTTAATTTCGGGGATGATTTCGATGTGATTTTCTAAGATTTCAATTTTTGTAAAGAGACACTTGCTTGAATTTCCATTCAATAGGATGTCCTCTTCACAGGATGCTTTATAATTTGATTGTAGTTGATATGAACAGTGGTAGGGTTTGCCTTGGGTACATTTGTCATTTAGAGGTGTTATCGTATTACCAAATTTTGACTTTAGCAAATATTTTACACTCGAAATAATTGTCACAAATTCTGACTCATGTTTTGAAGGAATCGGGACTAAATAGTAGAGGTCATATTCTTTTTCAAAATCAATAGGTATTGACAGAAAATATGTAATTTTATTTGAATCGATTTTACAATTTACTTTTAGAATGGATTCAAAATCTAAGATGTTTTCGTACTTTAATTCGAAGGGAAACTGATTCCTATAATGATCCGAAATTTTCTGGAGTTCAAGGAACAATTCCTTGGATTTAATTATTGTAGGATGCAAGGTTCCTACTCTGCAGAAAGTTATTGAATTTTCTATATCCTGTAAGGTATTAAGTAGTGATCCATAAAGAATTAGTAATTGGTTAAACAAACTTCCAGCGAAAAGAATATCTTGACGTGTAGCTTCGATCTTAACACGATCACTGAGCTGTATTATTTTAGATTTTAACATTATTTCATTATGCTGAATATCTCGTATTGTATCATTAAAATTTCGAACAAGTTGGTTGCTAACAGAATATTGCATTTCTAGTTGAGTTTTTAGTGAATCTTGGTTATTTTCTAAATGATTAATAATTTTGTAGATTTTTTCTCCGTCATTAGCGTCCAAATTTCCAGTTAAGCCTTTAATTAGTGATCCTAATCCATTGATTAAACCTCTTTTGGTTCGGTTATTTAAGCTATGAATTTTTATATTTTCGATCTTTGCCAATATTGTTTTACTACTAAATTGAGCTACCTTATTGTAATTATCTAATTCCCGTGTATAAGCTTCATTATTAGCTATACTTAACCTAAGATTTTCGTATTGAATATTAAGATTATTATACTCTATATATAGCGGTTCTAAATTATAATAATGGACGAACGTGTGATCCGTTCTTTGAAGTTTGGCGGATCCCAGGTTTATGGGTAGAACGCCTAAATTTTCGGTGATGTTCTTTATTTCTATCCCTTGTCCGATGGCAAGGAACCTGAAACGTTTTTAAATTTATAAGTTTTACACTTCGGTCTTTTAATATTCGAAATGTGTATTTTATTAACAGTATTATGATGAGTTGGATTAATTTCAGCTGTTTTTAGATTGGGATTAATGCTTTTAACTACTTCAGGTTTGAATTTATTGCGCGTTTTGCTTTGTTTTTGTTTATTTTTGACAAACACTCTTGTTGGAATTGGAATTTTGCTCAAGTTTTCGCGGACTTCGTTTGCTTTACTTATAACTTTTTCCTTTTGTTGTTGTATATCTGTGTTTAATTTTTGATACAACAATTTAAGTTTTTCTTTGTGATTAGAAATATAATTGTTTACTAATTGTTTGTCTATTTCTAGATTAAAAGGGGATTCTGTACCTAAATGTCCTGTTATTATTTCGTATGGTTTAAGATTTGTTACAGAATGAATAGTGTTATTGTAAGCTAGAAGTGCATAATTAACTTTAATTTCGATTGGTTCTTTTTTATATTCGGTTTGATTATTAAGTAGCCTAATATGCTCTATTAAGGTTGAGTGAAAACGCTCAATAATACCATTTGATTCGGGGTGTTGCGAACTAATAAAGTGAATTTTTATTCTATGGGTTTCTAGTAGTTCTCTTACAACTGAATTTTTAAATTCTAATCCGTTATCGGAAATGATCTGTTCTGGTATACAATGATGGGTAAAATACTTTACAAGATTATTTACTACTTCGATTCCTTGTGAAGAATTTAGCTTATATGCTTGACCATATTTAGAAAAAGAATCTACGATTGTCAAAAACTTGCAGTTTTCTAAAGATATACTGTCGACATGTACAATTTGAAATGGTTTAACAGCAGTAGGTGTAATATTGAATTCTAATCGAAGTGGTCTCCTGTCATATTTTGTTAATTGGCAGATTTCACAATCGTTTATAAAAGTTTGAATAGATTTTTGTTGATTGGGCCAATAGTACGTATTGGTTATTCGCTTTACTGTTTCTTCTATTCCTCTATGATTACTTTTGCCTTCATGATGAGCTTGAATAGTTTGCTTAATTTCGTCATCGTTAATGACGTCGATTAATTTTTTAGTACATTTAATCATATTAATTTGAGAATTTTTGAAATATTTTTGAAGCACAGAGCTAAATTTTTCGTATATTGGGTCTTCAAAATAAACATAGTATTTAACTTTTGGTACTACATGTTCCTTAATAAATCTAATTATTTCTTGTTCATAATTATTTTTTGAAAATTGTACCAATATTCTTTGCTTGGTTTCATATAATTTAATTTTAGAAATTTCTGCTGGTGCAAAGTTTACTTCTGAAATAATTATTTGATTTTTCCCAAAATTTACGGGACAGTCAACAATAGGAATCCCTGCTATTGGGTCTTCGATATTTGAATGAACCGTTGCGTTACTGTCTTCGACGGCGTTAGCTAAGTTATCTACATCACCCGTTTCGACAATAATTGACTCATTATCAGTTTGATTTGGATTTGGTTTAAGTTGTTCGTTAAATGTTTCCATATATTCAAATATTAGAGGTTCTTTTGTGGCTTCGTTCATATTAAGTTCTACACGAGACAAAGCATCTGCATTTTTATTTAAACAACCTTTTTTATAAATAATTTCGTAGTCAAATTCTTCTAGTTTGAGACGCCATCTCACTAGCTTTGAATTTGGCTCCTTAAGTGAAAATAGCCACTGAAGGGGTTTGTGGTCGGTTACAATTTTAAATCTTCTGCCAAAGAGATACGGCCTAAAATATTTTACAGCCCATACGATAGCTAAGAGCTCTTTTTCGATTGTGGAGTAATTTATTTCTGAAGAATTAAGAGTTCTGCTTGCATAAGCTATTGGTAGATCGGAACCGATTTTACCTTGAGAAAGAACGGCGCCCAGCGCAAAGTTACTTGCGTCGGTCGTTAAAATAAATGGTTCAGAAAAATTTGGATACTGAAGGATTGGTTCGTTAATTAGTAAATTTTTACATAACTCAAAACATTTAATATATTCGGGATCCTTAGGATTTATTTCAGAATCCTTTTTTAAGCACTTAGTTAAAGGTTTTGTGATTTTTGCAAAATCTTTTATGAACTTCCTATAATAACCCAAAAGACCAAGGAAGCCTTTTATTTGTTTGGTGGTTTTTGGCAATGGAAAGCATTGAATTGCTTTAATTTTTTCCGGGTTAGGTTTTACACCATTTTCTGTTACAATATGACCTAAATAAGCAACTTCTTTTCTTAGAAATTCTGACTTATCTAGTTGAATTTTAAAATTTGATTGCCTTAGCCTATCAAATACTTCCTTTAAGCGATCGACATGTTCTTGTAAGCTAGTACTAAAAACTATAATGTCGTCGAGATACACGAGGCATTTTTCATTTTGTATACCCCTTAATATATTGTCCATAACCCTTTGGAAGCAGGACGGCGAATTTTTAAGCCCGAAGGGTAAGCGTAAAAATTCGAATTTTCCATTTTCTGTGCTAAAAGCAGTTTTTTGAATGTCCTCTTCAGCCATTTCAATTTGGTGAAACCCTGATGCGAGGTCAATGGTGGTAAAATAATGACAACGGCCTAATTTATCTAGCAAATCGTTGATATTTGGCAAGGGATACCTATCACCTATAGTTTTTTCATTCAATTTCCTATAATCTATCACAATTCGCCATTTTTGCTTGCCAGATGCATCAAGTTTTTTGGGGACTATCCATATTGGGGATGACCAAGGGGAATGCGAAGGCCTAATTATATTTTGCTCTAACATACTTGCAATTTGCCTTTGTACTTCTTTCCTATGAATTTCAGGATATCTGTACGATTTAGTGTAGACTGGTATTTCATCTACAGTTTTTATTGAATGTTTGACTTCACTTGTAAAAGTTAACTGGTTACCTTCAACATGAAATATATCGGAATATTCTTTAATTAGCTTTAAAATAGTTTGACGTTCTTCTGAATTCATATGTTCAGTTCGAACCATTGAAATGTCGAATTTGTATTTTTCGAAATTCAAATTATTAAAATTAGGACTCCTTTTACCAAGAGATTCGTATTCGTCGAATTTTTCTACTTTTAATGGTTTTAGGGAACCTACATTTTTAATAGAATCTGATTGATTCAGAATGGAACAGATTGCTTGATAATTGTGCACCTTAGTAAGGCACTGTGGTATTTCTAAATCTGCTATTTTTGTATAAGGTACGATTACGTCACCTTCTTTAATATTTTGAACATCAATTTTAATTATTTGTTCAGAATTAGGTTGTACTACCATTGGCGAGTTATAATAATTTATTTTTATTTGTGCATTGGGTGTTATTAACAAGTCTTTATCTAAATCTACTGTTGCTTTAAGTAATTTTAAATTATCCATTCCAAGCAAACAATCAAAATGCTTATGAAAATTGAATAAATAAAATTTTAATGGAGCTACGTTGGCTTTAAATATTTTTGAACAGGGGACACGAGTACTAAAATTTTCTACTGATGTACCGTGTGCTGTTGATATTTGAAAAGGGTCATTTATAATTGAATTTTTAAAACATTTTTGAGCGATTTTAGGATTAACAAAAGATTTAGTGCTTCCAGTATCTATTAAAATTTTTAATTTATTTTCTGGAAATAAAATATAGGGTAATGCACTGTCATTGTATGAATTCAATTGAAATCTTGGGATTCTAGATGTTCCGAGGCTTCTTCCCGAAAAAACTGATTTTCGGCTTCATTATCGTCATGTTCATCGGGCATTTCAACTGAGGGTTGAGAATCGTCGATATTGTGCAGTTCTTCAACTATATAATTTTGATTGTTGGGTTTGAACTGGTTTTGGCGATAATTTTGGCCTGAAAATTGTGAATTCTGAGGTTTCCAGGTATTCCTTGTAGAAATACTCATGGGAGTTGGTTTTGGAAAGTTTTTAGTTTGATTGGGCCTAAAAACATCAACTTGATTTCTACTACTTTGTGGACGTGCATTATTATTCGAAGAATGTTCCTGTGCATTGCTATAAAAATAATTTTGTTTAAACGCAGGTTGCGAATTATGAGAAGAATTTGTTAATTGCAAGGGAAATGTCATTCTTGGTCTATTTTGAAAAGGTGGTTTATTCTGAGGATTTAATTTTTGTGAAAATTTAAACTTGGACGACTGAGCTGGTTTTTGCTGGCTAGTCGTTAATTGAAAATCGTTGGTTAACATACGCAATGCAGCATTTAAATCTGCAGGATTTTTAGTACGCATTAAAGAACCAATTGGATCTTTTAAACCTAGTAGTAACACTCTTAGAGCTAAGTTGCGAGAATATTGTGTTAATATAATGGCTTCTGCTTTTACCATCTGAGTTGTTATGTTAGCAACAGTTAAATTTAATACTTGTTGAACCCTATTATAAAACTCAAATGCGCTTTCGTTTTCCTGTTTTAAATTTGTGAGTTCAATATTTAAAGTGTAAATATCACGTTTATCAGCATAAGTATTCAACAATGCAGTTTTTAAATCTAACCAATTTATAATTACACAAGACGAGATATTAATTGCAGCGTCTCCTTTAATTTTAGCTAAGATGCTAGACATCAGATATTCATTCTGAAAGTCCTCAGCGTTATCCTTATTATAAAATTTAGTAACTAATTTTTGGCATATTTCAATAAACCTAGGGAGTAGTTCCGTTTCTCCATGAAATTCTGGGATCATTCCCAAGTATTCCTGTTTTAGTACAGGTGGTTCCGTCATTTTTGACGTATTTAAATTACTTGCGTTTGAATGAGTACTGTTAAAAATTGTTGGTGGTAAAATTTTAGAATGCGAGTCTGAATCAGAATTTGTATCTTCGTCAGAACTATCTGAATTAAATTGTTTACAAGGCCCTCTATATGACATAGGTACTTACAGCAAAATTACTGTCCTCTCCATGCGTCCTGATTGAACACAGAGCCTCCTTCGATGTGCCTTCGACGTCTTCTCGTTAAGCTACTCTCCCTTTCACTTAACTGGATGCGGAAAGTTGGAAACTCCGAAAAAATCACAAGTTCCGGATTTTTTTTAAAATTTATGGTCAATAAATCGTTGATACGAATCGATATTATGTTCATTAACACCGTTTGACCATCCTACCGACTGCGCCACTTAAATTACGTATTGCCGTAAGGTCCTTTTTAAAAACAACTTTATTTTGACAAAGATTACAAATATTACGCTAACACATGTTACTGTTACGAGTTCTAACTACAGACTGCCGCTGATAACATAAAAAGTGCAAGATGTCATAACTCAGGCGAGCGCGTGGATTCCGCTGACACAACAAAGTCACATAAGCCGCCAGGTTCACTAACACTGCTATTACGTGGAACTGCCTGTAATATAACTTACATATACAGCTCGACCGGTGTAGAAGGTATGACGTCATCGATGTTTTTTTTAAATGACAACCCCCCTTTTTATCACGGAATTTGTAAAACACATTTTTTTACTTACGCTAAACTGGTTTTTACGTATAAGTCACATGACCAAAAATTAAGAAAAACTTGCAAAACACTAAATTTAATTTCAGAACGTAGGATTTTACGTTTTTATCAATGACAGCAATAAATAAAAAACACGTCGGTCGTCTTGGCTACTGTTCAGGTAATGATTGCCCTATGAATATTATTTACCGTGGTTAATGGCTGTATCACACTTTTTAATTGGCTGGTTGTATCTAGTACCACTTTTATGAGTATGTTAACTATTTAACAAAATAAGTTAGCGGTATTTTGCTTCATTAAGTATACGTATTTTTGCAATATCATTGATGACCACCTATTAAATAAACGTCAGGTAAATTAAATTCTATCATCTAAGTTTCGGTTCCATCATAATTGAATAGCACTGGGAACATGACGGCACTTAACGTAATTTGCAATACAAATTAGCTAAAAAAATATTTAATAGACCACAAATCAGCTACTACAAAATGTTATTCTGTTAATGCGAAACTATATTAGAACATTTTCTTCATCTGTATAGTTATATGTTCTGTTCTTAGCAAACTCAATGTTATTTACTTCCATATACTACATGGTTTTGATTGTATTAGCGTGTAATGCACTATTAAATACACAATAATCATACATGAAATATATTGTTTCTTTACAATTAAACAAGGCTACGTAACAAGAAACTATTTGCGGCATCTGTTACAACACGTAAATAATTTTCTAACTTCATCGCAGTATCAATCTTTTTCCTTATTTCTCCTTTTATTTGAGTTTCTTAAATTTAGTATCTGTAAAAAATCCCTTTACTTGTTAACACCAGGTCTCGTATTAGCAAAACTTGTTATAAATCATTATAATAGCACATAACAAATTCAATACAATTGCTAATCACAATTTGTTTAAAGTATGTTATTACTAGCATTGTGCTAGCTTTATCGTTAGCTATTAAAAATTGAATAAAAATATCCCTTCAATCAGAAAATCTATCGTTCGGGGTACGGACCATATTGTAAGACGCGTTTTAAGAGCTAAATAATCAAAAGTGTGTTACGTTTGATATGACTCACAAGTGCATAATTGCCGCTTGTCGCCTAGTCGTCAAGATAGCGGCTCAATTAAAAATCACATGTGAGTTAACGCCCTCGAACCTCGCATGCAATTTCTCAAGGAGCAGAAAAACACGTAATTACAGCCGTGTTATATTTTTTTTGGGCTAAAGAAAACGCCGAACGCCTACGTTTTAAAAACAGCATTCTTACGGTAAACGGCCCTAAAATAAACCCAGGCCAACAACCCGAGTTATTAGAATGTCATCGGCCGCTCGGGCTAACAAAGACGGCTTAAAACTTTCCCTTTCACGGGGTTAAGTAAGGTAAATAAGAACGAAGGTGTCAACTCAGAGAACTGGGCCAGCGCCGGAAAGAATTATCCATAAGGAGATCAATGCAGACATGCCACGCAACAATTAAAGAAATAGCAAATAGCGCGAACAAATTAAATTACAAGTAATTTTAATAAGACTATAGGCATGCGTGGTATGTAAAGAAGCATAATTTAATAAGGAAAACGATGGGCCACATAAAAAAAGCCGCCGTACGAAATTAAGGACGCCAAATGCAAAAATCGATAAAATGCTTCAAATCAGCCCCCGGAAGCGAAGCAGTTCGTCCCACTCTAAAAAACCTACAGCCGGAAGGAAGCAGTGGGAGTACGGACCCCTATAAAAGGAGCTTCCCTGGCCTAAATGGGCATCTTATCGAGCTCTGCTCTAGGATCAAAAACGAACTTATCGAGCTCTGCTCTAGGATCAAAAACGAACTTATCGAGCTCTGCTCTAGGATCAAAAACCATCTTATCGAGCTCTGCTCTAAGACCAAAAACTTTCTCAGCTTGGGCCCTCCGGCCACTAGAGAATTCCTAAACTGCCAAAAACCTTCTGTTCGAGCTCTGCTCACAGAAGTCAGCCTTGTGACTCCTGGGGATAACTCGAGCCCTGCTCGTTATTGCTAAAGGGTGTCCGGGTTGCCACTATCAGACGCCTGCTATCCTCGCTGTCCACGCCTGGAGGAGCGTCCAGCCCCACGTCGAATCGAGCCCTAGTAGCCACCGACGTCGCCGCCCGTCTCAAGCCTAGGCCTACGCTGCGCTATGCCCCAGGTCCTGCCGCCCGCTATGCATAGCCCAGGCCCCATGGAGAACCCCGCCGCCTCCGCTGCATCGCTCCGCAGCACCGCGACACGCGACACGCCAGGATGCCGCCCACGTAAGTTCTCAGAAACAAACACAGCTACTCGAATCTAGTTCGCAGAAACCAACACATGCGAGTGAAGACAGGCGCCGCCGCCGTCTGCCCCTACGTCCAGCCCACTGCGAGGAGGAAGACGCCACACAGGCTGCCTCCACGTACGCTGCCGCTCCCATGTCCGGAAGCACGCACCCTTCCAAAGGCGCCGCCGCCGCCTACACCTACGTCCAGCTCACTGCGAGGAAGATGCCGCCACACAGGCCGCCTCCACGTACGCTGCCGCTCCTATGTCAGAGAGCTCGCATCACGCCAAAGACGCCACCGCCGTCTACGCGTACCCCCCAACCTCCACAGAGGGCAATCGCCGCCAAGCGTCGCCGCTCGCTTGCGCCACTAGCTGACGCCGTTCAGCCCCGCCGCCACTGCACCCATAGCAGAAAGCAGCCCCACACCACCTCCATAGAGGAAGCCATTCGCCGCCACCGCAGCTGCATCCATAGCAGAAGGCCGCCCGACATCGCTTCCATAGAGGAAACCAATCATCGCCGCCGCCGCAGCATCCACAATGCCAACCTAGAGCCCACGCCTTCCAGCGGGGCCTAGCCATCGATCATCGAGGAAGAGGAGGATGGACAGCCGACGCCCGAATTCGCCGCCCGCCGTCGCCAAGCTCGAGGTTTGCTGCAGCAGCCCGCCCCTGGAGTGTGCTGTCGTCAGACGCGTTCTGCTCGGCCCCAAGCTTCAGAGAGACGCTAGCTGCTTGCGGACCAGAGAACGCTCCGGCCCGCCGCGCATCATCCGGCTTGACGCCACCCCCAGGTCGCTCCTGAAACACCAGAAACTCCGCGCCACGAAGAGGACTTTGCCTAAGCTCGCGCTCCCAAGCACCGTCGCCCCGGCTTCGCATAGCTCCGCCGAGGATGCACCTGCCACGGCAATGACGCCTCAAGCCTCCGCCGCCGCCCCCTTGGCCTGCCGCCGAGGTGTGTCATCCTGCCTCCAGGTCGTCCGGAACGTGGACACCGCCCCGTCCCCAAAGGGCCTCGCTAGGACGCGAGCCGCAGGCCTAAGAAGTCCTGGCCGAAGTGTTCCTGCTGCCAGGTCGACCGCCACCATCCGCTTCTCGCCCTCGGAGATGCCCTCCACCGGGCACACACACGGCGTATTTTATTTTATTGTTTTTATATATATATTTTTGGGAGTAATTATATAACATTGTACATAGTAACTGTAAATAAACGCACACTTAAAAACCAATCATGATCTTCTCCAGGAGCGCCAATAGCCGTCTTTCGTGGACATCCCTACCATGAGCTAGCTTGGTAAATGGTCGTAAAAAGCCATTTTTAACCTTCGTCACGCCCTCGAGTGTGAGGCCAGTGTCGTATTGTGTTACGTTTATTTGTAACCCATTCTACAAAATATACATTTATCAATTAAAATAAGGATAATTTCCTGTATAAGCGGTAAGAGGGGTAATTCAGACATATAGCATTTGTTGTTTTCAATATCTGAATATAAAATAAAATTTTCGTCAAGTGAATACTAAAAGAATAAATTAACAAATAAAATCAAAATAAATATCGCTAATTGTTTTGTTTGCATAATAAATATGTCTGCATTGTGGTTTAAACGTTTTGATGAAGCAAACATATTTCTTATTTGATTTTGGAATAGAATTATAATCTTTTGAAATTCGATAGGTATAGTTTAATTGAAACATTACACTATATGTACAAACTGTGTTATATGACCTTTATATCAAATAATGAGGTTATAAACATTAATTCTAACAGTAAATTTATTACATAAGCAGAGAGATAGTTTACAGGATGAAACAAACGAAAATGGGAAGTTACTTATAAATTTTTCACCGCAAAGAAAACTAGCAGTAAGAATAATATATTTAAACCAAAAAGAAACATACAAAGGTACGTGGATGCCCCTACATAGCAAAACCATAAATCAAATCGACCAGGTGCTAATAGCAAGCAAACATATGACAATGATGACAGATATAATATCACGAAGGGAAGAGGAGATGGGAAGTGATCACTCTCTAGTTAGAGCTAAATTAAAGCAGCTGTTTCTAAGTAGGTACTCAAAAATAGAGACAAGTAGGTAGTGCAAGCTACGATATAGAAAAACTGCAGAAAAAAGAGGTACAACAAGATTATAAAAAATGTATCCAAGAAAGAGTAGAAAGAACAACATCACAAGCTGTAATTGATTCAGAATGGGAAGGCAAAAAAATTATCAAAAAATAAATTAATGAAAAGGTAATGAAAAAGTAGCAACGGAAGAAATAAGAATGGTTTCATGAACAGTGCCAAGAATGTAGAAGTGAGAAGAAAGGCGAAAATTGAAATGTTGAAAAACCGGACAGACGACAACATGAGGAAGTCAAGAGAAGAAAACAAAGAAGTAAACAGAATTTTCAGACAAAAGAAAAGACAGCTACATACGAAACAAATCGAGGCACTCGTAAATAATTGCAGATATAAAGAAGTCAGAAAATTTTAAAAGACAGCAACAGGAATAAGAAAAACGAGGTGGAAACTATCACTAGGAAACTCAATGAAAAGAAAATAATAGTAATCTATTATACAATTCGATAAAGTTAAATTTTATCCCCGAGTGAATCGTTTAACGTCGAGACGAAGTTGAGACGGTATTGATTCAAGAGTGGATAGAAATAACTCGATCGTCGTGTATAATACATTATTTTTTTCTATAGCAAGAACTTTAACAATTTCAAAAGAAAATAAGGACCGTCAATCACATTTCAAAATGTCAGTAACTAGGATTGGGTTGCTACGATAATACCAAGCTGTCTTATTTAATTTAAACAAAAGTTAGAAAATTAAATTACTTTATCTATCCTTGATGTTCAAGTGCTACTTTATCTACCCTTGCTGTTAAAGTAAAACTTTACCTTTTGTTTTGAGTGATAAAAGCACCCTTTAACATGTGCTATAGGAAAAAATATATTATGATAATGTGAAGAGAACACCGATCCATAGAACCATTCAGCGTAAGGCCACAAGAAGGGGAAAAGTTGGACTTCAAGAAAAAAAACACACTTATATATCTGGGGACCGAATTCAACAGACACGGGGATCTATCAAACGATATAGCAAGAAAAATAACTGCCACAAGTAGATGCGCCAGTGCACTAGAAAACCATTCAGTGCTAGTTCAATATCATCGCCAGTGAAAGTGCGGTTGTACAAATCAGTGGTAAGACCAGTGTTATGCTAGCTGGAAATTTGGGAAAGGAATTTTCTCCGTAAAATTTATGGTGAAATAAAGGAACATAACAGCTTAAGGAAAAGAACCAATAAAGAGTTAAAAAAACTTTACAAGAAGTCAGGTACTATAAAGATACTCAGGTCAAATAGATTAAAATGATTAGGACATTTACAACGAATGTTAAGTAAAAAAGTGAAAAAAAAGTACTAAAAAGAGAAGCTGAAGGAATAAACAAGAGAGGACGCCCCAAAAAGAGCTGGTGAGAGTGTGTTAAGAATGACTTCGATGAAATCAACGTGACCAGCTGGGAAAATAAGCCAACAACAGAAATAAATTGAAAAATATTATTAAAAAAGCCATAGGCTTTTGAGGCCTGCAGTACTGAATATAGATAGATAGGGAGACAATTTAGAAGTAATAATTTGATTAGTAAAGTAAGTGGGCTATGCAAGCGACAGTAGTAGGGCGGCACCGAAACTGGAGCACCTGTCAATCATCCGATTAAATTAAATTAATTGACCTAATTAAATCCGCGGATTGATCTAATTAATTTCGCGGTTTGATCTAATTAATCACATATGAAGTTTGATATGTAATTTACATATGTGCTACTGATTAAACTACGCGGCGGTTATTTTTAATTTGCTTCCGAAATTACGCGCCGAATGGAATAACGCGATTTCCATTGTCCCTACCTACTATAGGAAATTTTTCAGATTTTTTTTCTAAGTTTCTATTTTTTAATTTAAACTTCCCGGGGTGTCGGCCATCTTGGTTTTCTGCGAGCGCCCTTCTCGTGGAAATATTTGAATTTCAAACTGTTAAATCTTCCTGCACCCTTCATCGAAGCTGCTCTCTCTCTCTTATGCACGGCGGCCATTTTAATTTCTCGCGAATATTTGATTTTTTCAAATTTTTCTTCTAAGTTCAATTTTTTGAATTTAAACTTCCCGGGGTGTCGGCCATCTTGGCTTTCTCGCATTTATTTAATTTAAAAAAAGCTTTCTGCGATGACACTAAACCGGATTCGAACCACCGATCACAGTATGACGAGTCTAAGGCGTTGTCAACTGAGCCACCCAGACAGCGTACCTGAATGCGATTAAAACTTTAACAGTTGCGTGCGGGTTCGACGTCGAGCTTCCTTGTTGTAAACAAACTATTTTTTGAGAAATATGATTTATAAGAATGGAATTGTATAGCCTGTGGTGATTTTGCGATTGACTGTGGGATAATTAATTATTTTATAATTTTTGTGCCTGCTATATGGATGGATTAACGAGATTCTCATTGTCCCTACCTACTATAGGAAATTTCCGATCGGTTGGCAATAAGAGGTAAAGGCAGATCGTAAATATAAAAACGAGTTACAAATTTGATTTTAATATATTCCTGAAATACTAAGTATGAAAAGGTCTCATATAATATTATTAAATTATTTATAAAAACACGGCTATTATCCATTTTTCATCTTTGAAATGCTAGAATATGATTAATTTTATGTTGCTATGCGTAATTACAAAAGACATTATAGCACCGAGCTTTCTATTTGTCATCCTCAATTGGCCTAAGAGGTGATTGCCTGTCGGCGTTCAGCTCTTTGGTGTTCGTCACGGAATACGATAACATGAACAAGAAGATAATACGTATTGCTTGAGTAAGAAAAAGATAAACATAAAAACTCGTCGGCGGTATTCATATTTGCTGTAAAGGGCAACTGTCGGAATCCACAAGTTGAACGTATCGTTATAATAACTTCTATTTCGTACTACCAAATTTCATAAAAGTATAAAACTGCATCTTGTTTTCCAACAAATAGGTGCAGGTTTGATGGAACGACAGTCTTTTTAATTTGTAACACCGAGATTGACATGTTTGGTTTTTATTTTATAAGTAAGCGTCTGAAATTGTGTCATTATATCAATCAAAACTGTATTTTAGTTTTAAAAATTCCAGTATAAATGCAAACGGACCAAAATAAAAACGCAATTGGCCACAAAGTAACATAATTTTGAATAAAAACACACAATTTTGTTGAAAAAATGTTCTGTTTCACTTAAAATTTTACAAAACTGACATCATGTCACTTGACATTATACAAAAAAAAACGAAATTTTTATCCAATAAGCGATAAAAAATACACCATTTCACATTATTTCACTTAAAAAATGATCACAATTCGTTTTATAAATCGTTTTGTAAAACGAAAATGATGTAAAAGCAGTTTTTAGAGTTATTTCTACGCATAATTTTGCAAATGTTTTACACTTTTTTCTCTAACTTGTTGCAATTTTAGTAAGATTTGAATAAAAAACAGCAATTTCATTGAAAAATATTCTACTACAATCATTTCGAAAAGCAGAATTGCCGTAACGTAGACTCGCTGAGCATTTTATTACAGAAATTCTTATACTTTTGATGAAAATATATGCATGTTGACAACAAATTAACATAAATTTGCTCTAACTTGTTGCAGTTTTAGTAAGATTTGAATAAAAACACACAATTTCGCTGAAAAATGTTCTGGTCCACATCATCTCACATAAATTTTTACAAAAACTGACATCATGTCACTTGAAATTATACAAAAAAAACGACATTTTTACTCAACATACGACGAAAATTGAACAAAAATCACTCAATTACACAGCATCTCACATAAATTTTTACAAAATCGCCATCATGTTACATAAACTATGCATAATTTTGCAATTGTTTTACACTTTTTTATAAAATGCACCGCTCAAAATTAAAAGAAATCGCAATTTCATTGAAAAAATCTACTACCATTATCATTTCGATAAACAAAATTCAAAAATTCTTATACTTTTGATGGAAATATATGTATGTTGACCACAACTTAACATAATTTTTGAATAAAAACGCGCAATTCGTGGAAAAAATGTTCTGACACCATCAAAACACGCAATTTCATTGAAAAATCTTCTACCACAAGCATCTCGATAAGCAAAATTTCAGTTACGTAGGCTCATTGTTCATTTTTATTACGAAAATTAACTCAAAATTGAACAAAAATCACACAATTACACAACATCTCACATAATTTTTTACAAAAATCGACATCATGTCACATAAATTATACAAAAAATTACATTTTAATTCAACACACGATGAAAATTTTATAAAAATCACCCAATTACACATTATCTCACATAAATTTTTACAAAAACTGACATCATGTCACTTGAAATTATACAAAATATATGTATGTTGACCACAAATTAACATACATTTGAATAAAAACACGTAATTTCGTTGAAAAAATGTTCTGGCCCCGTCATTTCACTTAAAATTTTACAAAACTGCCATCATATCACTTGAAATTATACAAAATATATGTATGTTGATCACAAATTAACATAAACCTGAATAAAACACACAATTTCGTTGAAAAATTTGCAAATGTTTTACACTTTTTATAAAATGTATCGCACAAAATTAAAAGAAATCACAATTTTTAAATTATATCACGCCATTATGAAATCGTAGATTGATTTTTTTTTATTTTACACTTTGTAACTGTAAAATAACTTCAAATACTAATATTTTAGCTTTAGATATTGTAATTATTGCAGACTCGTGAAAAACAAAAGCAGAGTAGAAATTAAAAAAAACACAAACACTTTGTAATAAACAAATAAATTGTTCTTATTTCGTATAATACTTAATAATATAAAAATAAATGTACAGCTGAATGTCTTATTTTCTAAAAATTCGCTAGCAATTTACAAAACTGTAGTTTGAGGTGTACAGCATTTCAAATTAAAAAGGCTGCAAGTAATAAAATCAGAATTTCATTGTGTCATTTTAAAGTTTAAGATGCTCCCAATCTAGAATTCCCTTCGTTTTCGAAGTTGATGACATCTGCCTTAGAGGCATTTTTCTAACGGCCTTTTTTTGGAGGCGTTTTCTTATCGGCGTTCTTCTGACTGAACCTTTTTGATGTGGACTTTGATGAGTAGCTGGTGTTTTTAATTTATATTCTAAATGGGGCTCGCAGTTATCAGTTTCCATTTCGGTTTTTCCTGTAGTATCAGTCAGGGCTGGCTTCTTTTGCTGTTTAGGTTTAGTTAGCAACACTTGAGCAACGTTAAGGCCTTTGATGTAATCAGCAAGCTGTAGGCGTCCGGGTGGATTATTAGTTTTTCGAGGCCTCAGAGTGTCGTGAACTAAATCGACTATGTTGGACGTCGGTAAAATAGGCTGTTACTGGTTGATTCAATAGGTATTTTGATTGGCTGCCGTGCCTGGTTTGTGAAATGAAGGAATCTCTGTAAGACTTGTTGTACTGCCCCCATTTATCGTTATCAGTTAATTTGGACTTTAAAACTTTTTGCATTTCGTCATCAAGCTGTGATAATATATTTTTCTCCGTATTCTCGCTAGACTTAAGACGTTGGACAAATTCCGGCGATACAATCAACATCTTCCGCTCTTGGTCGATTTTAGTCGAAAAGGAGCTCAGTTGTTTGTTCTGGTAGAGCCGTCGTGAATAAACTAACTTAAAATCAAGACTTTCATAATAAATATATATAAAAAATATGGCAGGTACGGGAATCGAACCCGTATTCTCTCTCGAGATCAGAGCTTAAATCGGACGCCTTAACCATTCGGCCAACCTGCCTCCCCTGTATAAACGAGCACTCTCTGCATAATTAAGAAAACATCTAGTTTAAAACCCTTCTATTTGCAATTTCAAACAATATTTCATATAAATTAAGCCATGTACAAATTTCGAAACTGGGTTTGATATATATTTTATCGAAAGACTTGACCCTCAGCTACCGTTTTATTATTTGTCGTAATTCGTCATCGATGAATTTTACAAGAGCCAGCCTGTCTGATGTGTGACGCACGCAATGACTCCATCCCTTTTTATATTAAAATTTGTCAAACCAGAGGCCCAGGATGCTGCCGCACCAGGTAACAGAGTACAATGGTTTAAAACGAGTTAGTGCGGCATCAGTCGGGCCTCTGGTTTTATAAAAGTTTAAAATAAAAAGGGATGGAGTCATTGCGTGCTTCACACATCAGACAGGCTGGTTCTTGTAAATTCAGCTATGACGAATCACGACAAATAATAAAACGGTAGCTGAGGGTCAAGTCTTTCGATAAATATATATATCAAACCCGATTTAAAAATTTGTACATGACTTAATTTATATGAAATATTGTATGAAATTGCAAATAGAAGACTTTTAAACTAGATGTTTTCTTAATTATGCAGAGAGTGCTCCTTTATACAGGGGAGGCAGGTTGGCCGAATGGTTAAGGCGTCCGATTTAAGCTCTGATCTCGAGAGAGAATACGGGTTCGATTCCAGTACCTGCCATATTTTTTATATATATTTATTATGAAAGTCTTGATTTTAAGTTAGTTAATTCACGACGGCTCTACCAGAACAAACGACTGAGCTCCTTTTCGACTAAAATCGACCAAGAGCTGAAGATGTTGATTGTATCGCCGGAATTTGTCCAACGTCTTAAGTCTAGCGAGAATACGGAGAAAAATATATTATCACAGCTTGATGACGAAATGCAAAAAGTTTTAAAGTCCAAATTAACTGATCACGATAAATAGGGGCAGTACAACCAAGTCTTACAGAGATTCCTTCATTTCACAAACCAGGCACGGCAGCCAATCAAAATACCTATTGAATCAACCAGTAACAGCCTATCAAATGCCATTATTTTATCTACACTTCCCAAAACTTTTAAGAAAAAAGCTGAAGTTTTCCTACGCATTTTGAGTGCCTCAAACGATGTGAGCTGGGATCACAAGGGTACCGTTACTATAAAGGGTGAAATTTTACCGACGTCTAACATAGTCGATTTAGTTCACGACACTCTGAGGCCTCGAAAAACTAATAATCCACCCGGACGCCTTCAGCTTGCTGATTACATCAAAGGCCTTAACGTTGCTCAAGTGTTGCTAACTAAACCTAAACAGCAAAAGAAGCCAGCCCTGACTGATACTACAGGAAAAACCGAAATGGAAACTGATAACTGCGAGCCCCATTTAGAATATAAATTAAAAACACCAGCTACTCATCAAAGTCCACATCAAAAAGGTTCAGTCAGAAGAACGCCGATAAGGAAACGCCTCCAAAAAAAGGCCGTTAGAAAAATGCCTCTAAGGCAGATGTCATCAACTTCGAAAACGAAAGGAATTCTATATTGGGAGCATCTTAAACTTTAAAATGACACAATGAAATTCTGATTTTATTACTTGCAGCCTTTTTAATTTGAAATGTTGTACACCTCAAACTACAGTTTTGTAAATTGCTAGCGAATTTTTAGAAAATAAGACATTCAGCTGTACATTTATTTTTATATTATTAAGTATTATACGAAATAAGAACAATATATTTGTTTATTATGTTAATTTGTGATCAACATACATATATTTTGTATAATTTCAAGTGATATGGCAGTTTTGTAAAATATTAAGTGAAATGACAGGGCCAGAACATTTTTTCAACAAAATTACGTGTTTTTATTCAAATTTATGTTAATTTGTGGTCAACATACATATATTTTGTATAATTTCAACTGACATGATGTCAGTTTTATGTGAGATAATGTGTGTTTGGGTGATTTTTATAAAATTTTCATGGTGTGTTGAATTAAAATGTCATTTTTTGTATAATTTATGTAACATGATGTCGATTTTTCTAAAAATTTATGTGAGATGTTGTGTAATTGTGTGATTTTTGTTCAATTTTGAGTTAATTTTCGTAATAAAAATGAACAATGAGCCTACGTAACTGAAATTTTGCTTATCGAGATGCTTGTGGTAGAAGATTTTTTAATGAAATTGCGTGTTTTGATGGTGTCAGAACATTTTTTCAACGAGTTGCGCGTTTTTATTCAAAAATTATGTTAATTTGTGGTCAACATACATATATTTCCATCAAAAGTATAAGATTTTTTGAATTTTGTTTATCGAAATGATTATGGTAGTAGATTTTTTCAATTAAATTGCGATTTCTTTTAATTTTGAGCGGTGCATTTTATAAAAAAGTGTAAAACAATTGCAAAATTATGCATAGTTTATGTTACATGATGGCGATTTTGTAAAAATTTATGTGAGATGCTGTGTAATTGAGTGATTTTTGTTCAATTTTCGTCGTATGTTGAGTAAAAATGTCGTTTTTTTTGTATAATTTCAAGTGACATGATGTCAGTTTTTGTAAAAATTTATGTGAGATGATGTGGACCAGAACATTTTTCAGCGAAATTGTGTGTTTTTATTCAAATCTTACTAAAACTGCAACAAGTTAGAGCAAATTTATGTTAATTTGTTGTCAACATGCATATATTTTCATCAAAAGTTTAAGAATTTCTGTAATAAAATGCTCAGCGAGTCTACGTTACGGCAATTTTGCTTTTCGAAATGATTGTAGTAGAATATTTTTCAATGAAATTGCTGTTTTTTATTCAAATCTTACTAAAAACTGCTTTTACATCATTTTCGTTTTACAAAACGATTCATAAAACGAATTGTGATCATTTTTTAAGTGAAATAATGTGAGATGGTGTATTTTTTATCGCTTATTGGATAAAAATTTCGTTTTTTGTATAATTTCAAGTGACATGATGTCAGTTTTGTAAAATTTTAAGTGAAACAGAACATTTTTTCAACAAAATTGTGTGTTTTTATTCAAAATTATGTTACTTTGTGGCCAATTGCGTTTTTATTTTCGTCCGTTTGCATTTATACCGGAATTTTTAAAACTAAAATACAGTTTTGATCGATATAATGACACAATTTCAGACTCTTACTTATAAAATAAAAACCAAACATGTCAATCTCGATGTCACAAATTAAAAAGACTGTCGTTCCATCAAACCTGCACCGATTTGTTGGAAAACAAGATGCAGTTTTATACTTTTATGAAATTTGGTATTACGAAAGAGAAGAAATTATAACGATACGTTTAACTTGTGGATTCCGACAGTTGCCCTTTACAGCAAATATGAATACCGCCGACAAGTTTTTATGTTTATCTCTTTCTTACTCAAGCAATACGTATTATCTTCTTGTTCATGTTATCGTATTCCGTGACGAACACCAAAGAGCTGAACGCCGACAGGCAATCACCTCTTAGGCCAATTGAGGATGACAAATAGAAAGCTCGGTGCTATAATGTCTTTTGTAATTACGCATAGCAACATAAAATTAATCATATTCTAGCATTTCAAAGATGAAAAATGGATAATAGCCGTGTTTTTATAAATAATTTAATAATATTATATGAGACCTTTTCATACTTAGTATTTCAGGAATATATTAAAATCAAATTTGTAACTCGTTTTTATATTTACGATCTGCCTTTACCTCTTATTGCCAACCGATCGGAAATTTCCTATAGTAGGTAGGGACAATGAGAATCTCGTTAATCCATCCATATAGCAGGCACAAAAATTATAAAATAATTAATTATCCCACAGTCAATCGCAAAATCACCACAGGCTATACAATTCCATTCTTATAAATCATATTTCTCAAAAAATAGTTTGTTTACAACAAGGAAGCTCGACGTCGAACCCGCACGCAACTGTTAAAGTTTTAATCGCATTCAGGTACGCTGTCTGGGTGGCTCAGTTGACAACGCCTTAGACTTGTAATACTGTGATCGCTGGTTCGAATCCGGCCTAGGTCATCGCAGAAAGTTTTTTTTAAATTAAATAAATGCGAGAAAGCCAAGATGGCCGACACCCCGGGAAGTTTAAATTCAAAAAATTGAACTTAGAAAAAAAATCTGAAAAAATCAAATATTCGCGCGAAATTAAAATGGCCGCCGTGCATGAGAGAGAGAGAGCAGCTTCGATGAAGGGTGCAGGAAGATTTAACAATTTGAAATTCAAATATTTCCACGAGAAGGGCGCGCGCAGAAAACCAAGACGGCCGACACCCCGGGAAGTTTAAATTAAAAAATGGAAACTTAGAAAAAAAATCTGAAAAATTTCCTATAGTAGGTAGGGACAATGGAAATCGCGTTAATCCATTCGGCGCGTAATTCCGGAAGCAAATTAAAAATGGCCGCCGCGTAATTTAATCAGTAGCACATATGTAAATTACATATCAAACTTCATATGTGATTAATTAAATCAAACCGTGAAATTAATTAGATCAATCCGCGGATTTAATTAGGTCAATTAATTTAATTTAATCGGATGATTGACAGGTGCTCCAGTTTCGGTGCCGCCCTACTACTAGCGACGATTGAACATGTTGTGCCAATTAATTTCTTTAAGTTTGTATGAAATACAGGATGTACCTCAATGATATCCGAATATTTAAGGGTGTGGATCTACATGAAAAATTACTGATAGTTTGCTTCATAAACTATGGTCCAAAAATTTCCGTTACGAAAATACGGGGTGTTAAAGTTTTAGGAAAAAATAGAATTTAATTAATATTTTGTCAACTGCTTGAGATATTTTAGTGATATTTAGTATGTAGCGACAGTTAATAAAGGTGCATGTTTGTCAATACAAAAATAATTTTTAGCTTTAACAGTGGCGTGCGTATGTGCTGTGATTTAAATATTTTTTAAGAAAAAAATAGTAACCCAATGGTTTTTTTCTAAAATTAGAAAAATTTTTGAATTCACCATTTAATTCTAAACATAAGAGCTCTCTTGAGTTATTTTTTGCGATGTGCTGTTTTTGAGGAAAAAAATAAAAACCGGTGTATTGTCCGCAAAAATTTATCTAATTATATTGAAGAATACAATTTTACAATGAATCTAGTTGCCATGGAATATGTCACGTGCCTTTTAGATATGACATTTTCTAATGAGTCTCTGCCGTTCAAGTCTGTGCGCTGTGAATTATTTATTTTATTTTATTTTTACAATCTTGTTAAAAATACTGAATTATTAAATGCAGAAATGGCGGAAATGCATTACGTGTATGGCCTCCCCGACGGTAATGGAGAGCAAGCCAGACATATTTATCTCCAGAGATATCCCAATCGTGCTTTGCCAGATAGTCGAATCTTTTCTAATATTCATCGTCGTCTTGTTGAACCTGGTAGTGTTCGAAGAGGTACATCTGAAGGTAGACCTTTAAATGTGAGAACACCTGAAAGGAAGCGGTGCTGCACGAAGTCGAAGAACATCCTGAAACGAGTACGAGGAAGATCGGTAGAAACTTAAATATTTGCCATCAAATTGTTTGGAGAATTTTAGTGGATTTTTTGTTATAGTCGTACCATATTTTAAGAGTACAGGCATTACTTTCCAGATATTTTCCAAGGCGTGTGACCTTCTGCCAGTGGTATCTTTATAATGTTGCACAAAATCCGCAATTTGAAACACACATTCTGTTCATGGACGAAGCTAATTTTTCAATAAATGCCATTCAGAATTTCCAATCATTTGTGGGCGGAAGAAAATCCCTATGCCGTAACCGAACCCATTTTCAACACCAATTTTCGGTTAACGTATGGGCAGGAATTATTGGTAACCACTTTATTGGCCCATTCTTCTTGCCGGGATGACTTGACGGACAATTTACCTCAATTTCCTTAAAAAAACTGCCTTTGCTGCTTGAGGATATTCCGATAGCAATCAGATAGCATATATCGTACAAACTGTTTATGCAAATCCTTGGATTGGCGCGGTGGGCACAAGAATTGCCACCCAGGTCCCACGACCTCAACAGCTTAGATTTCCTTTTCTGGGGTCATCTTAAGATGCTAGTGTAGACAAGTCCCATTAACACTGTAGCGGAATTAAGGATAGTTGCAGCATGTGATAGAATAAAAAATTTTCCGGGGATATTTCAACGAGTGCGCAATTCCATGAGAAGGAAGGCGGAAGCATGCATTTTAAGCGAAGCGGGGCATTTTTGTAATAATCGCTCCCTGTTAGTTCTAATGTTGTATGTTGTCAGTTGTTGTTGTTCATTACACGCAGGAGCCAACCCCTAATGTGTTTAATTTTTCCTATTCAATTAATATAATTTCCCAAGTGTTTTTACTCAAAAATTGCGCATCGCAGGAAAACAACTCAAGAAAGCCCTTATGTTTCAAATAATTAAACGGTGAATTCCATAATATTTTTTATTTTAGAAAAAACCATTGGCGTACCATTTTTTTCTGCAAAAATATCGAAGTCACTGCCCGTACGCACGCCACTGTTAAAGCTAAAAATTATTTTTGAATTGAAAAATATGCACGATTATTAACTATCGTAACTACTAAATATCATTGAAACATCTCGAGCGGTTTCGCAAATATTAATTAATTTTTTTTTTTTCCTAAAACTTTAACACCCCGTATTTTCGTAACGGAACATTTTTCGACCATAGTTTATAAAGCGAACTAATTTTTGATATAGATTCACATCCTTAAATATTCGCATATCATTAAGGAACACCCTGTATATCCCCTTCTTCCAATTCAAAATATTAAACGCAAACGGCTACTTTACATACTTTGAATTCTTGACTCTGTAATGCTGTCATTGCAAGGACCATAAACTACTGTGCATAAATTATACTGAAATAGCCAGTCAAATAGTATCACAGTAATTTTTTACTTTCCTCGTTTAAAAGACGATGGAAATATTGTAATCGTGAAAATATCCGAGATTTCTTCAGATCTTCACGTTTCAGCGGCCTGGATCGAAATACATGTTTTCTCAATTGCCTCTCTCTGTCAGTTGAAAAGTCAAATTGCTATTTTTGCTTTAATTTAAGAACAGATAAACGTAATAATTTGCAAATAGCTCAAAATTGCCAAAAATGAGACGCAACAGACATATTTTGCAAAAGATACAAAAATGCCACAAACGCAAATGCGAGGCGTTCCTTCGTGGCTGAAGGGGTCAAACGGCGGACTGCTGCCAAGCGTTCAAATCGCTCTCGCAGGTGTCATATCGCGCCGAGTTCGAGTCCCACCGCCGGTGATATTTTTTTGTTTGGAAATTGATGTAATTCGCATTACGAAGTTGTTTCTTCGATTTTATCAGTATTAGTAGGAACGTTAAGAAATTTTTGCCACTAGTTTCCTTTGATATTTCAAAATTAAAACCATTTGCAGATTTTTACTCTATTCTAATATTCCAAAATTTTTGTATTCTGTGAGAACTTATTTGGAATGTTTTATTTCTATATTTAGTTTAGTCTTATCGCTTGGTGCTCGAATGAATTGCCATCTGTTTCTCAGTTTTTGATTTTCCTCGATTATTTCTGTGATAAATCTTGGATAGAAGTCCATTTCTGGAGTGGCATCTTAAACTAATATTGTTAAATCACTTTATGTAAAAGCCTTCCCTGCATTTAAGTACACATATTTTGCTAGCATACAGTGAATTCATTATAATTTTTTGACAAGCTTGAATGCTGTATTTTTATTCACCATTTTTATTGCATTTTGAACTTCTTGATTTGAAAAGAGTGAATTTTACAGATGATTAATTTGTAAGCATGTGAACAATCTAAGACTGTATTTCATAGTGAACTCTGTCCCAAAAATTGTATGATCGCACTTATTTTTTGGAAATACGTATACACTGTTAAACAAATATCCTAGAAAATTTACTTTCTGAAGAATATAAAAAAGGAGATAGATATCATAAACATGCAGCCAATTGGCAGATGAATGTAATATGTATATAAAACGAAATATTAAATAAGATATGGACATTATTTGCACAATTATAAGCATTAATGAAGTTTTTATTAGTGCTATTATTCTGCCTTGCAAATGCTGCTATTTAAAATTGCCTTTTCATAATGTTGTGAAAAATTAATTAGTGTTTTCAAAACCATAGTTATCTATTTATGTCATTTGATTGTAAAACAATATACTATAAATATTGCAAAACAATATCGATTTGAAAACAGAATTTCATTATTCTGAATATTTTAGAAGTAAATCAATAATGCAATAATGAACTGTTGCTTTACATCTGTTATAATATCCAATTGTTTGCGATTAGCAAAATATAGAAATCCAAACGTTTTTATGTGTACCTTTATAGGTGTTTGATTGACACTATACGTGATATTATTACTACATCACCGTCATAAAACGTGATGAAATCCGGATACCCTAAATAATTTTAAAACAAATCTGCCTTTGTTTTGAACATTTTGAAATAATTATAAAATTTGTTTGGAGTTTCTTCCGGTTATAACTCTTTTTTAGCTATTAACCAGCAATTACTAAAATGTTTAAATCTATTTTAAAACGTTTCTTAGACATTTAAATATGTAGACAAATCAATAAATTTAGTCTTTTTTAAATTTAATTATAGCTAGCTCTGCATACAATGCAGCACACGGTTTTGATATAATATTGCTATATAGCAGCACAACTAAGACATATTGTTCGAGCGAGGATTAACTAATACTCACACCTCTATGTTTACGACAAACGAGTTTTAAATTCTATAAAATGGTTGAAAGACGATTACGCAATCCATTGTATTGAACTAAATTTTGAATATGTTTGCGCTTGAGACGCTTATGCATATTTTTGTCCAAGAATAAGTTTTACGGCACTAGGACACATCATTGTATTTTTTGCCACATTATTAAGGAAATCCATAATTCGAGGGACGTACAGTTACTTGCCATTTTATTTTGAATTATTTAAACCTTGTTATAATGCAATTTCCAGAAGATACAGGAGTATGTTAGTATTAGTTTCAGAAGTGCTTTGTATTTCCAGTATTGCTAATGGATACAATAATGTTAATCTGGTATGACGTTAAACAAGTTTTATATTTATATGGTACCCCCAACTGAGTTTTGGATTCCATAGTTTAACTTGATGTCATTTATCCTAATTGCTAGAAGATGTCGAATACGCCTTTATTTAATAATTTTTCTTTAGATTTAGAGGGGTATCTTCCACTGGTAGAGCCATTTACATGTCACGTATATCGCATATTTGCAAGTGTTTATTTACTGCTTCTGGAGTATCACTTTAGGTTATTATGGCCATAACGTCAAAGCACAGAATTTATTACAGTAGAATTATAGTGAAACTATAACTTAAAGAGAATTGATCCCAGGATACTGTCTTGTGGTACCCCAGATATGATGGGTTAGTAGTGGATAGTTAGAAAAATTCACGCTGAAAATCTACTGTTCATCAGACATGATTGCATTATGTTGATTAAGTAATTCGGTATACAATTAATAACATGTTGTCGCACTGATTTCTGGGAAATCGAAAATTAATATTAAATATGTTTGAAAAAGTAATTCTAAATATTCCACAGTGGCTGAAGTGGACCAGAGAATCAATAGCAAAAAGTATGAATGAAGGTACAATTAACATAGGATGGCAAACGTGTCATGTACACGGAGAACTGCAAATATTACAGTGTTACAATTGCAACAGATTCAACCACAAATTTTCAGAATGTATAAAAGTGTAGTAAATAAATCTGGAGCATAAATACTTTGAATGCCACACTGTGGTTCTGAAATGTATCAAATGTGACATCAATGATCGTAACTTAAATTAGTATTGGATATTCACCATCCAGCATTCAATAAAAACCGTCCTCTCTGTATCAGAAAAAAATTGCAATGCAAAGTATGGAAGAAACGGATGATATGAAGGAATCTGATCTACTATGTGATTCTGTAAATAGATATACAGGTGGTGTGCTTGTGTGCAGAAGACAAGATATTAAATTTCATCTGTTAGAGATAGCAAAAAGTGGACGTGACTACCTCCCTGGACTTTCCCATACTGGAAACTGTTCATATCGTCTTTATTCAACAGTCTTTACAACATATCAAAATTTCAACTCGATGACTCACGTCTTCACCGTGATAAGCGTTTACACTTTCACGTAAATTGTGGGTAAATATAAAAGAACTAGTGAGTCACCCGAACTACGTTTCGGTTCGCAAAATTAAGAGAGATTCATTAATATAAATTTTAAAAAAAGATGCATCGACGGGATCGAACCCGGGGCTCCCGCATGATAGGCCAGCACGCTTACTGCAGAACCACACTCTCCTGCTTGAATAATGCGCGCACCCGAGCTAATAGTAGACAGCGATAGGCGCTCCGCTCTGCTGCCTAGAGAAGTTAATTAAATTATACTGCTGCCTAGAGAAGTTAATTAAATAAGTCTGAAAATTAGCAAACTTTTAAGCCATCGTACAACTTAATCGGTCCAGTATCTTCGGAGGAGATAGCGAACAAACATAGTTACACGCAAACAAAGAGAGCTACGATTTTATGTTATACGATGTGTAGTTCAAAACGTGACCACCGAGCTTCTGTAGATGGCGCCAAGTGGACAAGCCGCCACTGTGCTATTATGTATTATTTTCCTCAAAACGGCTGTAGCACCGAGGTGAAATTTTCTAAGTACCTGGAAATTATATTTTCTAGGGCATACAAAATAGATTTTTTTATTTTCGCGGAAAAAGATTCTTTGACGCAAAAATATAACAACCGTTAGAATAAAAAAATTATTTTTCAAAAATAGAGGGGGGAGGGGGCCGGTGCGCTTACATATATCCACGAGTGTAATATTTTTTGCATATTCATATGCTCCATTATGCACTGAGCAATCCAGTGAAAACCCCAGCTACCTATCTTGTTTTGTTTATTAATTAAAAGGGTTTAAATTTTCAAACTTCAAAGCTTCGTAGAGGGCGCCACAAATAATTCATGAGATTCTTTAAAAAACAGATCGATAGCCCTTTTCGGGGTCTATCAGTGTATGAAGTTTAAACAAATTCCTGTGGGCAGTTTTTGAGAAATGATTTTTAGAAAATTTCCAAAATTTTGAAAATTTGTAATTTAGGCCCCTTAATATTTTTCAAAACACTTTTTATATCACCTCATGTTAGCCTTCATATACTATTCAGAAAACAAAAATCAATTGAATCGATTCATCCGTTTTTGAGTAATAGGGAGTTAAACTCAAAATTTTCAAAAAATCATAGCGCCCTTCATTTTAAACCTAGCCAGTTCGGAAAAAAACTAGCAGATTTGTCTTATGACCCTCTATCGTTATCCGCAATAAAATTTTCAAAATTTTAATCACGAAAACAGTGATACCAAAAAAACATGCGTAACTTCCGCTTCCGGTTTCGGATTTTTTTGAAAAGCTTATTTTGTCGATGAATTTTCAATACACCCCCGCATTCCAAAGGGCATCAAAATCGGAGCAATACTTTCGGCTGTAGGAGCGTCACCCACCCACCCACACACCCACACACAGACATTTTTTAAAAACCACTTTTTTGGGTTCCTAGAGGCCCAAAACGGATATTTCTGTGAAAATCTCGATTTCCAAAATTTTCATGATTCCAAGACTTCCCTATACCTATGGGTATGGGAAAGTAAAAATGCAAGTTAACTGTCACCCGATAAAGTGTCTAACCGACTGGTTTGAAAATAACAGTGACATTTGCGATAGATTAATAATAGCTAATGACTTTAACACTGAGTGGTTAGTCAACTCGAAGGAAATTAAACTAGTGGAAGCTCTGGGATATAAATAGCTAGTGTAAGAATAGACACCTACTACTAACAATTCAACAATATTAATTGATTTAGCAATTTCGAACGAATTTAGTAGATACTCCGGAAACATCAACTCACAAAACTGTTTATGTTTATTTACACAGCGTATACAATCAGAATTGCTTAAATACAACTACCTACAGGAAACTAAATCATGATCAGTTGCACATTTTGCTGCTAGAATATGAAATAATACCGGCACGATGTGAATAGTTCTATCAATGGTTTTTGTGATACAATTTTAAATAATATTAATACATGTGCAGCTATTCACACGAGTTATGTTCGAGCCGGTAACTACTGGTTCAACAATAAAGTAAAGCAAGCAATTGAGAAAAGAGATTATATGTATAAACGGTATGTTTTAACCAGTCAGTGGTGTAGATGATTGGAATATATATAAACCGAACATAAATTATGTAGCCTGTGTACTTAGGCTGAAAAAACACTGTATTATAGTAGTGTGGTAGACAATTACAACGAGGATGCTAAATTTATGTGGCAAACTTTAACAACTATAGTAAGTAATAAAAACAATTATGAGCTTGATCAATTAATTTTTAGTAACAAACTGTACTATAATACAACAAAACGTGTTGAAATATTTACCAAGTATTTCATAGATAATATTATAAATTCAGTAGATGCAAGTTATCGTGTTGTAAATAAATATGCCCCGAATCTAATTAATAGTAGACTGAATCACTTAAAGGTGGAATTATGAAATGCGATTCCTTCACATTAAAATATACAGCGTGTTTAGAAATAAAACTATTAAAATAGTATTTTTCTATAACGGGGTGCCCATTGTTAGATAGTATTAATAAGTCTCCAGAGTGTGGGTTATTTTCAGATATATTTAAGTTAAGTTTTTTGTTACCACTTCTTTACCACTCCTGAACGTAGGCCCCTCCAGTTTTCTTCCATCTGTGTGTGTTCTGTGCATGCTGATGCCAACACTTTCCAGTTCTTAGTGCGACGTTCAGCTGCAAGGTCTTGCAAAACGTTAGTGAATATAGGTGCACAAACAGCAACAAGGACAAATCTGCCTAAGTATCCTCATTCTGAAGATACTCAAACAACAGAAGCCACCAAAGAGGATTGCCATCGCGTGGTTTCTTGCTTAATCCTCATCGTGGTTAGAGGAAATTAGGACTGTATCATTTGAGAAGCGCAAATTCTACAGACACGTCCCGTCGATTTTTACTGCTCGTGTATCCCATGGAAGACCTTTAATAAAAACTTCTTCCAGAGCGAGGGTATAGAGTTTATTCTCTCCGTTTTCAGACCGCCGTTAAGTAGCATCCTTATATGTTTTCGATAATCTTTGAGTATGTGATTTAAGGATTATTGCCCAAATTTGAACGTTATCAAACGCCCTTTCAAATACTATAAATGCAAAATGAAGGAATATTATATTCAGTTGCTTTTTCGATGAGGGTTTGCATTCTCTGGAGGTGGTAGAAATGCTATACTCTTTAAAAACCCCAGCTCGCTCTATAGGTTGGTAAAATTCGAGCTTTGTAGTTAATTCGTTTATTAGGATTCTCGTAGAGTTTATACAGATGGCATAGCAAAGTCATAAGCCTGCCACTTTCTATCTATATGTCAGGACCATTGCTGCGTTATTCCAGGTGCTTGGTATTTGTCCTATTTCAATGTACTTGTTAATAACAATCCTTACGGAATTTACGATAGCATTTCCACGTAGTTTAAGCATATTCGTTGTTATCTGGTCTTCTATAGGGTATTTACAAGTTTTTATTTGAGCTTTAGTTACCTCCAAAGATGTTAGTGTCAGTTTTTTCTGCAGTTCGGTTTCATGATCTGTTATGTTCTTTTCAAATTCTTTACTGGTAGTAAATGTATGTTTTTGAAATTTATCTACCTTTATATTGATTAGAATACGTCCCCTGACTAAGCGGGATCGATTCCCATGCGAAACTTCAAGACTCTTATTCATCAGGCCAACGCTATCTGTGACGAGGACAGTAAACTATAGGAATTGAGTCATGTGGAAGAAGCCTTACTCAGGAATGGCTACAGTCGACGAGACATCAAGAAAGCGTGCCAATATACCATAAAACCGAAAGAACCTAAACCTAAACCTATTAATTACGCCTGCCTTCCTTTCATCGCCGGAGTAACCGACAGAATAAGAAAGGTATTAGATAATATGAACATTGGAGTCAATAAGAAAGGTCGAACAATTGATCCCCTCCAACAAAGATTCTTTGCCCAGACTAGAGACAGAAGGCGTTTACCAGCTCCAATGTACCTGTGGCAAATCTTACATCGGACAAACGGGAAGAAGCATCCAATGTCGAATAAAAGAACACCAGAGCCACACACGACTTGGAAACATACAAAAATCAGCCATCGCAGAACACTTATTAGGACCAGGGGACCACAGAGTAAATTACGACTCCGTAAACATACTAGCCAGAACTAAAAAATACTTCCCCCGTCTTATTCCGGAATCCCTAGAAATTATTAAAAATACAAACAATTTCAATCGAGAAGACGGCTATCGCATTAGTAACACATTGAAGGTAGCTCTGCAAAACCAATCCATCCATAAACAAGTTTCACGTGAGCAACCAAGCGGAAAAACGACAAATCCGAATAACATACAAGATCTACATGAGCAGCCAACCGTAACGACTCCTCGGTATATAACCAGGAGCAAAAGGCACCAACATGTCTATAGAAAACTTCTGAAGAAGCTGACAGCATGAGCAGCGAAACGTCAAGTTCAAATCGACGACCACGGCATAACCCGAAAGAACCTATCATTAATTCGTTTATTGCTACTTGTACCCCTGTTATTATTACGTTTCTTTACTTTTTTCTGAAGTTTGTTACGCTTTCTTACTTTTTTATATACATTTTTACTTCTCTCGTGAAAAAAATGACCATCCGAAATTTTTTCAAATCTTTACGTTTCAGGGTCCGTAGATGAGGAAAAACAGGTTTTCTCAATTCCGTCTGTCTGTCTGTTGGCGGTATAACTCACAAACTATTTGTTGGAGAAAAACTATATTTGGCATGCAGCTTGTATGCCTTCATGGCATAAAATTTCTGTAAAATATATACAAGCTGAACATCTTAAACAATAAAATTCTTTTTATTTTTGTTTTAACTCATGAACTACATATACAGTTCAAGTTTTTACTCTTGAAGAAAAGGGGAATATTTTGGACCCAACATATACAGGGTGAGCACCTTAAAAAATAAATGTTTTATTCTTTTTGCTTTAACTGAATAAATAAAGGTAGTAATTTACACATGGTTTAAGCTTTACACTTGACGAAAATGAAACCAAACAGATAGAGGGTAAATGTAAAAAGAGTGAAACAGTGGCTACAATAACTGCTTTCTGTTTAATAACACTGTGTCTCGCACAGGCACAAGAGGTCCTCTATGGGAGTGTGCGAACCATGGGTGGAGTTGAAATAGAATTCGCAGGAGTTATAGTTCGAATCCCACCACCGGTAATGTTTTCTATTTGAAAATTGATGTAATTTGCATTACCAAGTGTTGCCTTCTATTGTTTTAGTATTATTCAGTATATGTTAAAATATACTTACCCCTACTGTTTTTGATTTTACACTTGAAAGGGAAGTTTTGAGTAAAGCCCTTCGCAGATTTTTCTTGGCTGTTGAGTGAAATAAAGATTTATTTGTTTAGTTTTAGTAGTGTGTAACTAGGTTCTTCCTGTGATACGTTCTGTATAAATCTATAAACGAAATTGCAGGGTATTTTTCTGGTATTCGTTTTCAATCTATTCGGAGATTCTAAGCAGCTGATGAGTTTTTCCGGCAGTGTTGCTTAAGCCGCATTGATAAAATGAAGTGCATTACGTTTTAATAAGACATCTTGTGTAGATCACCTTTTTCGATAATGTCGACAGTAAAACTGATTAGCTTATAACTATCTAGGCCATTTTTACATTTTTAAGATTCATGAATTGAAATTCTCCATTAAAGAATAAAGCGACCTAATCTTAAGAAGGCATTGAATACTGATATTAGATACGCCACTGAGTTATTAGTTAGACATTTTAAAATTTTATCTGTAATTAAGTTTGGACCAGGCCATTCTGTTTTTGGTAATCGGTGAATGTATATTTATGTGAATGCTGTAAGTTTTTTGGAAATTTATTGTATGACTCCAACATGTATAAAAATTTCTTATCACAACTACAAGACGTTTGCATAACATATCAAGGTTAGTATTATATGAAGCTTAAGACTGATTCGATATGGGAATTCGTCCTGCAATGCGGATGTGTTTAGTTACCGTTAACCTTAATGAATGACTAAAAAAATAATTACTGAGATAATACAACTACGGTGCAAATTGAAATAAATATCAACGGTATTAGTTCTTAATGATTGTAAATAACCATTTTCATTAATTTTAATACGAGGAAGGGCAACTCAATAAAAATAAGATCTCTTAAAATTATTAATCCAAATATTTAATATTATGACTGTGCATTATTTTGAAATTTCTAAATACATTTGGATTTTTCCAACTTAATTACACTTTTTTAAAATTGTCACAACAAATAATCCCTTTAAAACATGCTCTGTTAGCTATTGTCATATGCAACCATTAATTTAAACAATCAGGAGTATTATTCTCAACAGTGAGTGACAAATGTCTACTATTTATTTCGAATAACTTTTAAAAAACTAAGGGTCTGCATGCAAAACTTCAAACAAAAATTATAGTGGGGTTATATGGAACGCAAGAGCGAAATATGGAAGGTATGCGTTTAATAAATGCTATGTAATTGGAATTTAACTATGAAAATGCAACGCAAACCATAAATAACGAAAAGAGCACTAGAGAAATATTACCCATAATATTGAAGAACTATAAAAACTTGAGTTTGAAAATACCTATGCAAAAATAGCAATGCAGTAGTCACGCCGATATAATAGCAGATAAATTATATTTCAGTAATATACAATTTATTAAAAGCTTATGTCGCACTAAATCATTCACCCATTCTTAGTTAAGTTATTCGATCATATTACGCTGTTACTGATCGACTCCTTGAAAAGTAATTACCTGCAAAGGACACATCCTACATGGAAACATCGGTATCAAAATGATATCACTGCAGAAGCCATAATTTTTATTACTCACTGATACAAATGAATGCTATTAATTTAATTTCTATTTATATTTCGGTTGTGTATATTTATCTAAAGTTTATTGTTCATTTGCATTTATTAATATATTTTGTATTCATTTAACATTTTATTATTATGTGGGGTTTTCTCTTCTAAAGGATCCATTATCGACCGCATCAATTTCATAAACGAAAGCAGAGGTTTGTTTTATAGTGACTACGTTTGGTCAAATCACATCGGACAGTTGATGACAATACTTTTCGGCATTCATAATTTTATACTAAATTTACTAGTTCCTAATTAAAAATTGGAAATTATAAACTATTTTTGGAAAGTGCACAAATTTGAACGTAAATAAACCTATATACATTGTATGTATGCAACCAATTATGATTTAGTAGCTAATTTAATTTAATTTTGCAGTCCTGCTGGATACAATCTCCCATTGGAATACACTAAACTTGCAGCAGAATGCAGCAGAAGCCGTCCTATAACCGCCAAGGAAGAAGAAGGAGATCGACATTTTGACGATAAGCCAGTTTGGATATGCAAGCCTGTTGGACAAAGTCAAGGACGAGGAATTTTTTTGTTTCGGGTAATAATCAATTTTTTATACAGGGAGATCAAAAATAAACTTGTCAAACTTTTAATGTATACATTTGATTAAAATTACATATTTTTGTATATTTGTGTAGCTTATTATAGCTGCGTTAAAGTCAGATGAACTAATAATACAGTTAATTGTAGTTCAAATGTAGTTTTATAAAGTGCAGTGTAGACGGTCGACATATATTTCAAGGGCTCCCGCGATCAAGTTTATTTTTGATCTCCCTGTATATGTGTTTTCTAATCTAAAATAACCACTTCTTATTGAAAGGCATTTAACATGGTAGGTTATTTTCATACAACTGCGTGATAACTGCTAATGTATTTACAGATAAAATATGCTAGTTCGTTGACACCTGCGTCTAAATTTAACATTATTGTTAGATAGCGCGCACCATAAAATTGTGGATTTATACCTACGATTGATTCTATGTTATTGTTATCATAAAATGCCTACTTCATCTCTTTATCGGGTAGCATAAAATCTGATGCAATGCATAAAGCTCTCAAATAAATATTAATAAGTATAGAAACAAGTGTGGAGTTCAAACAAAGCAGATATTAAATTTAAATAAACTATTATCTTATCAATTAATAATACTATTATTCTGCAATTAAACCGACAAGTTTAGTGTTATAAATTAACAACACATTAAAAATATTTTTGATGTACAGCATAGCAAACAGGAACTTGCTATATTTTCAAAAACATATATTCAAGAACTATCAGAACCGTTACGAATACTTTGAAGAAACATGAGTGAAATTGTGCAGAATTTACTTCGAAACATCTACAGGGTGGTTCATAAGTATGGTCATTAAATTAAATGGGCTTATCCTGACCTCAGTATTAAGGCTGGTGCGGATTTTTGAGAACCACTGGTTAAATCAGTAAGTACATTAACCTATTTCACCAAATGTGATTGAGATAGGCCAATAACTGTTTTTTTGCTCATGCATTTTATTCAAATCCTATTTCATGGCAACCACCTGCACGAACTTTATTGGTAGCAGTCCATTCCGTCAATCAGTTCAAGCAGTTCAATGTTTTAATTTTTTGTTGAATTATTATAAATTTTTCACATATAGTATAATTTATTATCAAAGTGGTGGTGTTTGACGTCTTCTAACTACACTTAAATTTAATGGCCATACTTATGAATCACCCTGTATATTTCTATTCTTGAAATGAAGTTGTACAGTCGTGTTCAAAAATGTATTGTACAGAGATAGTTGTAAGTTTATTGGTGGTTGTGTTTTTATTCAACAAATACTCACATTGTATCATTAAGTAGGTAGACCTAGATGTATATTTTTAAAATATTTGTATAAATAACACTTTTCTTAACTGTGAGCTTATATCATACTCACAAAGCACAAATGCTGTTCAACACTTTAACGAACCCGACTGTTCAGTACATTTGAGAAAGCAAACTTATCAGCCTGTAACTATCTGAATCTTTCCGATCTTTGTATATCAGAATTACAATAGCATTTTCACATCCTGCTGGTATATTTTCTTTCGCGTCTTAGTTCTACTAGAACGGCATTTCTGCTATTATTTCAAATTTCTCTACTGTTTTTCACATTTCATCTGTTCTAGAACTTTCTGTATTTTATGCGGTATATCTTTTAAGTGGACGTTTATTATATTTCTCTCTTTAGACGTGTTCTGTTTTTCTACTTACTTGTATTTTATTTCATTATTAAAAAGCTTTCTGTTCTTTGCATGATTATGTCTTTGTCACATATTGTTTATCCGTTTTTTTGTCTTTGAATTTATTTTTCTTTTTGGTATATTAGTTCTTCGGAAAACTCCCTCTGTTTCATTTTATTAGTTTTTTCAGAAAGTAGGCGATATAGTTTAACTTTTTTTGCAAGTTTTTTCATCTTTGTATATTCTATTGTATGTCTTTTACTTTCTCGTAACTGTACCTATTCTTCTTTTCTCCAGTAGTACTTTTGAGGATTGAGATAACCTGTCTCGTTTATTGTTATGCTTTGTGGCATTTTTTTTTATTTTCTTGTTTAGTCTATTATTTCATTAATATCCTGGATAGGGTCGCTTTCTCCAAGAATATTGTTGAGAAGGACTGTTTTTTCTATCAGTTGTATGTATTGATTGTCTTTGCTTTCTAGTGTTTGTGGGTTTGTTTTTTTGAAGGGTTTTTGTAATCATTCCCTTTCATGAACGGATTTCCTTTGCTTTGATTTTTTTCCAATTATATAGGCTTGCTCTTTGCACGAAGTCTATTAACGTCCGTCCTTAACCTAACATAACTAGGTACCTCTTGAATTTCTATTTCAAATACCAAATTCTTTTACATGTTGTTCCCCATATTGTCTATCCCTTTTCCTGTTTCGGCGTTAAAGTCATTCACTACCAAAGTGTAGTCTGAGCAGGATTCTCTATACTTTATAAGATTTCTTCTAGAACAGTTCTACCTGCTCATCCTAAGAACTATAATAATAATAATAATAATAATAAATTTATTGGTCATCTTGATCATACAATGATATAGGACAAGTCAGAAAAAAGCTTACTTAAAATTACAAAAATTAAGAAATGTATACATGTAATAGTTAAAACCACGTAGAATTACATAAGTTAACAAATTAAATAAAACGTATATATAAAATGCTTACAATTAAAATTAAAACAGTGTACAACTACCTAAATTTATCACAGACTAACTAGGAAAACTACATTATGTTTATTGCACTTCAATTTAGTTTAAAATTTAAATGTTAAAAACTCATCTAGAGTATAAAAGGCGTTGTTTTTGAGAATTAAAGTTAAATCTTTTTTAAATGTCTTGCTACTACATGTTTTAAGACTAACAGGTAGTATATTATAGAGTACCGTACCCATATACCAAGGACTGGATTTATATAATTGAAGGCGATGATTATGATGCTCTAAGTTAAGACTACCGTAACGAGTGCTATATTGATGATGCTCGTTTAAAAATTTGAATTTACTAATATTCGACTTAACATACAGTAAAGTTTCTAGTATGTAGATACTAATAAGAGTTAAAATACTCTGATTGATGAAACTGGTTTTGCATGACTCCCGTCTCTGTAAATTAAATATATTGCGAATGGCTCTCTTTTGTATAACAAACATCCGATTTAGATTGGTAGCATTACCCCAAAAAATTATACCGTATCTAAGAACTGATTCAAAATTTGAATAATAAAAAGTTCTGCAAGTCTCGATATCACCAAAATGAGTAATTCTATTAAGAGCAAAGCAAGTGCTTGATAGTTTTTTACAGATATCTTTTATATGATCATTCCATTTTAAAGAGAAATCCAGATTAATGCCCAATAATTTAAAAACTTTAACATTTGTAATCGTTTTATTTGATACTTCTAATGTAAGATCATGATTAGATTTGAATTTTTTTGTGAAAAATTGCATCATAGTTTTATCTAGATTGACCGTTAGCTCATTAATTTTTAGGAAGTCTAATAAATTTCTAAGTTCAAAGTCAGCTCTATCTACAAGATTTTCATCAGAATTTTTCGATATTAATAATGTTATGTCATCAGCAAAACGGGTAAATTTACAGGTTAAGGCGTAACTGATCGTCGGATCATAGACTTAACTTTTGTGATGCGTCTCTTATTATTAATTGCAGTATTATAAATACAATAGGACCTGAAATTGTTAATAAATTTAATATGGCGCCTTAATCTCTTGCTGATCAATGTTCCTATTCCTCGTATCTTATTATCGTTATTGCTCTTGTGAAACAGTGTGTTTTCGGATGGTAATTTAAAACATTCGTCGCCTTTTCTTTTACTCTGTGAAATTTCAAGTGCAGTTTCTTCGAGTCCCACCTTTCGTTATAAGTAGCCTTAGCAAAAGGTAATCGAACTGCCGATGAATAGGGACTGAAAAGCCTTTGGACTTTTCTGTGTATGTGTTTATCGAATTGTATTCGGTCTCCCAGTAATAGACGTTAATTTGTCACGTAACTACCCCGTCAAAGTGGCGTAGCGGCATATTGCCGAGCCTGCGGTTGCGAGTTTGAATCTAGGTCCAGGCAAAACCTTTTTTAGAAATTATTTAATTCTTCTTAGTCGAGAAGTCGCAAATATGACTTAATCATGTGTATAACAAAACGTCTTAACGTTCACTGTAAATTGAGAGTTGTGGTTGAACAGATTATGACGACTCAATATGTCTTAATGAGAGGGCGTCCCAAAGCGAGCAGGGCAAATATCGCCCCATGCCAATAGTATACTGAAGTATCGAGACGCGTCATTTCATTTTGTTTTATATCTTGGCTAGGTTGTTTAAAGTTTTTATTTGCTTTCAACTTAATTACTCGTATTTGCTTTTATCACTTTTTATGACTATAAACATTTTTTAACTACAACTAAGCTATGTATTGCTTACTTTCTAGGGTCTCTAATTATTTAGATTATGGCTAAATCAAAGTTTAATCATCTTATATATAATTGCAATTCAATTTGTATCCTTTTTACAATTTTGACTATTTCGAGATATATTTCTGCTTCCTATTGCTTTTAGCATTTTAGAATTAAAATGCGATAAATAATTAAGAACTTTACAACCACTGACTATTAGGTGATAATGGATGGGAATACTTTAAACTAAGATTCTCAATTTAACAATGTACAAAGTAAATTTTTAGCGATTACGCTCAATTTGGCCTTATATAATTAGAGGTAGATGGCAAACCACCACGCTTTTGTATCTCGTTAACATTTGAAGTGGGACACCAAAAAACAGGCTAGATTTACAAATGCTCTAGAATGCTTAAGAATTATCCAATGTTGATCAAGTTTTCGCAGTTTTGGAGAAAAATCCTCTAGCTTTGACTTTAAAAAAAAATCTGAACAATCCTAACAAAACTCGTATACAGGGTGTTGAACGTACCTATGTTATTTCTATAATATTTAGTTAAGTTCATTGCTTTAACAGAACACCCTGTATACTTTGATTTTATGTGAATATTTAGTATAGTGTATTACCTATAAAATATTTTTTTAGTTTCGTTTCTATCTGCAGTATGAAGAGAAATATGACTTTTTTGTTAATTCTTGCATTTTATATTAATATTTTCATTTGATTATATTAAATTTCAAAGTTGGCTTTAAAAACAATATCGAAAATGTGTTTGACATTTGGTGTAAATCAACCATTGTCAATATGGTGCGCCTAAATGAAGCAATATTAAACAGGGCTATTGGCCTGATAGAGGCGATAACTTCACAAAGAAGAACTGCAAATATGCTTGGAATTAAAAAAAGTCAAGGTAATAACGCTTGGAGGTATCTGTAAAATAATACACCGAATTATACGCATGTTGGCGGCAGACAGAAAGCTACTACTTCATCCTGCGGCGGGAGCTTCGTGAAAGGACAATTAATGCTGCTCAATTGCGACGAGAATTGCAAGAGGTCAGTAATGTGCAGGTTACTCCACAAACCATTAGAAATAGGCTCCGAGAAGCAGGTATGAAGTCCAGACGTCCAGCTAAACACCCGAGATGGATAAGGGAAGATGGTTTGGGCTGGAATAAGTACTGATTTCCGTACGGAGCTTATTACTTTCAATGAAACTGCTAAACATCCGAGATGGACAAGGGACCATCGAAGAAACCGATTAGGATTTCGTTTGGACCACCAGAATTGGGACAATGTGGAATGGAATAGATGTTTATTTACCGACGAGGCAGTCCAGGTTCTGTTTGCATCCAGATGACCGAAGAATACGTGTTTGGTGATGATCAGGCAAAATATTTGATGAAAATGCCATAACACAAGACCTCACAGGGCACGTACAGTGAATGAGTATATTGAAACAAACGGTATAAATCGAATGTCATGGCCTGTTTTATCGTGATCTGCATGATTTTCCTACAAAAATAATAAAAATAATTATTAAAATTGGATGATCTTTAAGCATTCTAGAGCACTTTGAAATCTAGCATTTTTTTGGTGTCCCACTTCAAATTTTGAAGAGTATATAAACAGGCAATAACCAGAAAAACAAAAACATGGAATTCTCGTCTCATACAATCCCAAAAGATTGTCGAGATTACAGTTAACTAGCCTTAGAGTCAGACGTTTGCTAGGCGATCTTATTGAAGTCTTTAAAATATTAAATAATTCTTACGAGCGCAATTTAGATTTTTTCAAACGCAACTCCAATATTCATTTCCGAGGGCACAATCTAAAACTGAGCCGTGATCGCTTCCATGGGAACGCCCGCAAATTCTTTTTTTTTTATCAAACAGGGTTGTGGAACACTGGAATGCATTACCTAGTTCTGTTGTAAATGCAAGGAATTTAAATGTTTTCAAAAATATGCTTGATGAACACTTGAATGCAGCTCCACTGTTAGTTAAAGTACGTGTAGATCAACTATAGTAGTCCTATCATCTTATTGTTATTCGTTCTCTGATTACAGCTTTTTGTAGAGTAAGCCTTAGTTAATTAGAAATTTACAATGTTCTGCATACTTTTATAATTTGTAAGGGTCATTATCGGCTTTGCCGCTTATCCCTTTTATTCTTTAATAATAATAATAATAATAGAAACGGTATAAGTAATATTTTGCCGAATTTTGTTTGATTTCATTAATACTACTCTAATCATACCTCTTATATAATGCACAACACTACCTGCCGTGTTAAACTGGCAAACGTACCAATGCTTACTGTTTTCGGGTTTTTGTGAACAAACATTTCTTTTAATAGCGATATTATCACCCAAATCAATTACCTATTATGCCTATTGGTTGTGTTTCTTAAAACTACGAACACAAGTACATTTTATTTAATAATAAGGAAGGTTCATTACTGCCTTACTGAATTTAACTCACAGTCCTCCATACGGTTTGTTTAAACACACCCTTATTATCTATGTGATAATGTTCTACTGTGCAACAGTCCTACATTTTAAATGCGGCATACGCCGCGGGCTGCAGCTAGTGCATAGATATATCAGATATAGCAAGAAACGGAAACGTAGTAAGATGATTAGGGATAAGCTCTGGAGTTAGCATAAAAAAGGTTCAGTTGCTATAAATGCATTATCTGCTTGGCGCCAGAATTCTCTGGCAATGATAAGACCATTACACTTGTTTTTTAGAGTATGTTAGTCTACAGCGTTAACCTTATGACTTACCATTTATAATTCACCAGAATTTGAAGGACGTACTATTTTTACTTCCCACGTCTAAAAGACGAAGTAAGTACTATAATCGCGAAGAAATCACCTTTCAAGATGTCTTCAGATCTTCACGTTTCAGGGTTCCTAGATTACGAAAAACAGGTTTTCTTAATTCCGTTTGTCTGTCTGGCTGTATGTAGGTAGCGAATGCTTGCTTTACTTCGGGATACCGCGACCATCATTGAAATCGCATTCGCAGGCTTTTTCGCAAGGGCTGAAGTTCGATTCCAATCGCCGGTTTTATTATTTGAAAATTTATATTGCCAAGTGTTTCCTTTTGTTGTTTCAGTAGGATTACGAACCCTATTTTTCTTAAATTATAAAACTGTTTAGCGTCACAACGTCCACTCCCGAAGAAAGTTCTGAGTAAAGTCCTTTATATATTTTTATTAATGCTTTCAATAAAACGTAGTTTCCTTTATTTTTGTTTTGTTTTACGCGTATACATGTTCATGCACATTTCCTTTACAGGACTGTTAATAATATCCCATAGTATAATCTTAATGAAGAGCGTTTCAAATTAGCAATTCAAAAGAGGGAATTATATAAAACAATCGTTTGCATTTAGTGCCTAAGAACTATTTTTGTCAGCTGCTGATATGGAAAATGCATTAAGAACACCATTTTCATGCAGAAAAATAAACCATCCGTAGAAGGTCATGACATCTAAATTTAACATCTAGCAACCGTAAAATATTTTTTTATAACCAATAAAACGTGAATTATTATTCATCTGTCTTAATGTTTAAATCACATTAAACATTTATGGTCAGTTTATGCTACGTTAACCACAACATGGATGTTACTTGCTATGAATATATCGCATCATAAACAAAATATTTGAACTGTTATTCCTATAAAATGTTTATAATCTTGATATATTAAACAATGCAAGAGATTTAATTATTTGCAGAAATGTCCCAAGAATTTAAACGGCAATTTTGTACAGTTTTGTGCCCAACTGCAATAAATGTAAAACAAAAATTGCCTATATGCATGAAATGCATGGAGTTGGCTATGATTCATTAAATGTATATCTAGATTTTGTTCATCTACCTTCAGTTGTCATGTTATCTGTCATTTCATTTTAGAATTTTTGATTACCTAACAGAAAACAAATGGTTTTCAAGTCATGACCAAATCTAAACGGTTTTACTAATAAACAACCGTTCTATACAGTTCAGTATCTTTTTTTACAATTTTCCGTGTGTTAAATATGGGCAATAGTATTAAGGGTTAAATTTTGGGAGGTTCTGCGCACCTAATCCTCGCAATGTTTGCATTACATTCAACTTGATAATTAAAATGAGATCCAGTTACTTAACTCTACAATGATGCTATGTTAGTATCGTAAATGAAACAGGAATATCTTAGCGACACTTTTCTTGATGTAAATGTACCACATTAAACATTCTGGCGAACAGAAATTTTCTGGGAAATCCGTGAAAACATATTGCATGATGACTTGTGCGCCGTCTTATGTTAAATGATTTGTTTTTATTAATTTTATTTTATTAATAATTAGAAATAAAAATAAAAATTACTTTTTTTATGGAAAAAATATACCATCCGCATACTAATGTTTAAAATTGTTCATTGTTTGAAAGTAGCAAATCGACATTTTAAAACTATTATTTCTAAGAAAACCAGTGGTGCCTTGAAATTACCTAAACGAGCAACATTCATGTCGTTTTCCCAATTTTGGTATAAATTTTGAACATAATTATTACATTTGCTAGCTTTTCAGCTCACCACATAGGTGGCCTATCTGTAATTAAAATAATTATTGCATTTTTAAATTTGGTCGGTGGGATTTAAACCCCCGCTCCCAAAGAGAATTACGCAGGCGCCTTACGTGCTACACCAAGAATGCTAGGTATTATTATGCTTATTATTGCATTATGAATGACACGGTAACAACAAGAGAACGAAATGCACCCGATGGATGACGATATCAACATAACAGATGCAGTCAGGGACAGCACGCGTTTATATATAAGGATAATTATATGATACCCTACCTGCACCTTTAATACTTAAAATTTTATTATTCGTATACTTTACACTAAAAAGGCACTTAATGGGCGAGCACTAATTTTAATAAAATATTGTTATCGTTTCCACTTTTCTTGCGGTCAATTCATCGTAAAGACACATAATTAAAAAACCAGGTATAAATGGCACACAGCAGTCCTGGAATATGAATATTTTTAATATTTATGATCAGTTCAAAAACTTAAAAATACCAACGTCCTGTTTTATGTGATAATTACTATTGTCAACGCTGTCTGAAAATTTGGTTTTTTAAATGTTAAATTTATCAGATCGTGTGCACTTCTTCGAATTATCATCCAGTAGATGTCTTCACATCTCCCGTTAACAAATTTCTAGATTTTCTGGACATGTTTAAGTGCAAATAATAAAATCAGCTTTCAAAACCTGCTGCTAATAATAGAAACACAATTTCAACGAATTGGAATAAATGTCATAATCAGAAATGTGTCATAATTTGCAGTGTTACTGGGATAGCACGAAAGATAATTAGATGTAGGTATGTATGTATTATCGATAACCTTACTTTATCTTGCGGTGTAGAGGCCGGTGCTTTATGCGCTTGCATCTAGCAGTACAATGCTCAACTTGCCCCGGATTCGGGAAACAAAGTTGGAGCGCACCTTTTGCGCATGCGCGGCAACCATTGTGTGAGGTGTGTGTCATGGTGATGTGTTGACATTGTTACTCTATCTCTTAGGTCTGTGGTTCTGAGTAGAGCAAAGTTAATTTAGTGACCAACTGTAAATGGTCTTACCTAGCCTGATTACAATCGCCAAGGCTGCGGAAAAATTCCGGCCCCTGCGGGATTCGAACCGAGGACTTGCTTAATGCAAACCTATCGGTTTCCCAACTGCGCTATGTGCTTGAAAAATTATTCTAAGGGGTTTTATTTTATTTTACCAATTTAATTCAAACAGGTAGTGTTTTCTAATTTCTGAATAGAGTATAGCTACAAAACGGTACTAATATGAAAACTGCATTGACAGTTTACTTTTTCTGGACATAAAAGATCAGTTCTATTATTTTCAGACAACCTTAATTTTTTTTATGTAAACACTTTAAAGATTTATAATTGGAAAAATAATATAAAATCTTAATTACTTCTTTAGATTTTTTATTATTTACCGAAAAGTAGGATGTTTGCATAATATTTACGTTTTCTATGCAAGGCGCTTTTAGAAGAAATATTTTTTAATTCTAATTAATATGTATTTAAATGGCTTCAAGAAACTCTAATCTAGCCCTGTTAATGAATTACTGTTATAAAAATCCTGTAAATGTTGTTTTACAGTTGTCTAAATGAGGAGACTTTTCTTTATCCAATTTACATGTTCTAAAAAATCTCTTCATTTAGACAACTGTAAAAGAGCATTTACAAGATTTTTATAACAATATTTCATTAACAGGGCTAGATTATAGTTTCTAAATGCTATTTAAATTGATATTAATTAGAATTGACCAATATTTTTCTCTTAAAAAGCGCCTTGCACATAAAACGTACACATTATGCAAACATACTACTTTTCGGTAAATAAAAAAATTTAAAAAATATATTAACATTTTATATGATTTTTTCCTAATTATAAATCTTTAAAGTGTTCACATTAAACAAAATTTAATATTAATATTAAGTCTTGGTATGTGAACTTTTGGAAAAAGTTTAAAAAACTGAAAAATTAATTTTTAGCTAAAGTTGAAAAAAATTATGGGTTTTCTGGCCTTGATATTGTTCAGATAGCTAAAAATAACACACTCTAAAAAGATCTTATTAAAATATTACTTAATTTCCGAAAAATACCACTTTTCGGATTTTGACAATTCCGAAAAACTCTATTTTCTAAATAAGTAAAAATCACTCGGTATATATGATATTGGCTAAATAGGTTTTTAGACAAGCACAAATTATTGACATAATTTTTTTTTTTTAAATCAAAAATTAAAAAAATTCTCATATTATGCCGACTTTTTAGCGGACGCTGTATAACCCAGAGGTGCAAATGTTAAAAACATAAAGCCGTTTGCAATCTGCCCACTGTTTTCCGCTAGCCCACAAGGTGATGATAAATCATTATCTGTGATACATGGACCTCCAGTTAATGTTATTTCAAGTACTAAATGTGACTACCTACAACAGCCAGATTGTCTAAACTATTTAAGTTATAGTTATTACAATATATTTTCCATATCAATTTAAATAATAAAATAATATATCCACAAGCAGCTTCTTAGAGTTTAGATGAATCCCCTCTGGTGCTTCAAATAACAAGAAAAAGAAAGTTGTGCATTACAAACCAACAGATAACAAATAATATAGTAATTTATTATACAAGACGTTAAAGTTAAATTTTATCCACGAGTGAATCGTTCAACGTCGAGACGAAATCGAGACGTTAATGATTCAAGAGTGGATAATAATAACTTTATCGTCGTGTATAATACAATTTTTTTCTATTGCAAGAACTTTAACAATTTCAAAAGAAAATAAGGAAAGTCAATCACATTTTAAAATTGGGTTAGTAGTAGTGATGGGCTTATTCGAATCAAAAATAACCTTTTATCCGGTTATTGAAATAACCTGTGTAACTCGGTTTTCGTTCCAAGTAATCGAATCAAAAATAACCTCAACCTGATACGTACTTCGTGCCGCGTCTCAGCGACCCGAAATTCTGTAAATAATCATAACTCATATAACCTTTTCTACTATGTACTTGATTGACCCAAGTGAGGCTCGCCGCAGATTGTTGATGTTATTAAGACATTTGATACTCCTAGTCGACGAGTTAAATTTATGGGACATAAAGTTGTGCTACGTATAATGGGCCAACGTTGCCGCAAACAAAAACTAAATAACGTGTTCAATCCCCTTAAAGATAACGTTCTGCTGAGTCGAGATTTGCCGAAGCAGTGTTTATCACGGCTTAATTTTTGCTTCGAAACGCGGTTGATTATGCCTAATAAGGGATAAACAAAAAGCGAAATAAGATTTTCCAATATCGTAACAGATTTATATTGAATTTTTAATACCGGAGCAGTTGGGACAAGAAGTGGATTTCGATGTTGAAAATTTTAAGTGTGTGTCCTTAGAACCGCGGAAGGTTGACTACTAGAGAATTTTAGGAACTAAAAATAGATTCAATAGATACTTTGTATTCGCATATTTATAATTTCTTTATGATTATTGATTAGTATTGATATAGCTATTCTCAATGGTTTAAACTCCTTAGAAATCAAATAAAAATCATTTATACAATTATTATAATTAACGATTAACTGAGTTCCTCTGCTATCTGCAAGTTACGATGCCGATGCAGATGACGGTGAACCGCCAACCGGCAAACCGGCTGACTTAATCGAAACGAATCGAGAGCCAAAATTGATTCGAATGAGTAATCAAATAATCAATCGGTTATTAATATGATTCGAATGCAAATAATTCGGTTATGAAAATTGTCCGGTTATGCCCATCACTAGTTAGTAGAATAATACGAGAGATCCAAAAAAACCTGTTCCTCAGCGGGCTGTGGAAATTCAACGTACGAATAATATGTTGGTGACACTGTACGTCAATGTCAAATTCGAGGTTATCAGGTTAGGTTTTCCGTCAGTTATGACACAAAATGACGCAAATCCTAACCTGCTAACCTCGAATTTGACATTGACGTACAGTGTCACCAACATATTATTCGTACGTTGAATTTCCACAGCCCGCTGAGGAACAGGTTTTTTTGGATCTCTCGATACTAATAAAAATGTAAAAATTCAAATACTTTATGTACCTTTGATATCTTAAAGTGCTACCTTATCTGGTCTAATATTGCTTTATCCGCCCTTGAGGTTAAAGTGCTACTTGATCTACTATTTTGAGTTGATAAAGTAGCACTTTAACATCTGCTATAGAAAAAACAATATTTATATTCATTAATATTATTAAATGATTACAAATTGTTTTTAAAATTATAGAAACCTTTTACAAATTAGCATGTTCTACAGTGGTAACTTGAAAGCTCTTATAGCTAATATGATAGATGCATTTAATCGTCTATTAGTCAAGTTTAACTTATGAATACACTTATCCAATAAATTAACGCACCAAAAAAAAGTAGCCAAAAGTTTAAAGTTAATTATTGTCGAAACCACTTATCCGATTTGGACGATTTTTTTTTGAATGACACGTCGTCTCTTTCAGAAAGTTAGTGTACTACTCTATTCGCATAGAAACTTATTTTTTTATAAATACCGGGTGTAACAATTATAACGTGTTTTTTCCATAAAATGTTTAATACCCTGTGGGGTTCAACAGCTACAATATCAAGTTATAATTCATAGCAAACTCTAGCCTTATCATTTTATAACATTTTGTTTTTTGATTTACTCTTTTATCTTAGCTACTGCAAAAGAAACACAATTTTATAGCATAACATGTGTTAATGGAGACCTAATTTAACAACAACAAAAAAAGAAACAAAATGTAAAGAAAAAAGGTAAACGAAAGTCTCAGTAGCGAGTATTTTCGCCTCTGGCCAGAATAACTTCTAACCTTCCTCAAACAGAACTAATGCTTGAGCACATTCTTCGCGAATAAGATTTCGTGTTTCACGTTGCATACTGAGAAAATTAAAGATTTTGCAAAAAAAACGTTAAGGACTAACACCGAAAACACACTTCTATCAACTACTGCTTTTTGACAGTTGTATTTATCTGATGACAATTACTGTTTCTTTCTGTTTCTCCATAGCCTGCTACTTTAGTGAATTTAATGCAAATTAAAGTCAATAAAAACATGTTATGCTATAAAATTGTGTTTCTCTTGCAGTAGCTAAGATAAAAGAGTGAATCAAAAAACAAAATATTATAAAAAGATAAGGGTAGAGTTTGCTTTGAATTATAACTTGATATTGTAGCTGTTGAACTCCACAGGGTGTTATACATTTTATGGAAAAAATACGTTATAATTGTTACACCCGGTATTTATAAAAAACTCAGTTTCTATGCGAATAGAGTAGTACACTAACTTTCTGAAAGAGACGACGTGTCATTCAAAAAAAAAAATCGTCCAAATCAGATAAGTGGTTTCGACAATAATTAACTTTAAACTTTTGGCTACCTTTTTTTGGTGCGTTAATTTATTGGAGAAGTGTAGTATTATTCTGTAGAAAATTGATTACTATTTGTGTACAGAGGTGTACATTTACAGATGCATGGGAATAATAAATCTTAATAGAAATTATTTGTATAACTCCGCAAGAACAGAAAAAAAACACTATTACACTTTCTACATTGTGTTTCCTAAGTAAACTAAAATAAGCGGGGTAGTTGCTTAACTAATTTTATAAAGAAAATTGTTTGTGAAGATGTATACTTATCTCCTGCCATGTTCTGACGTGTAGATTGAATCAACCTGAAGTTTACTTTTTTATATTTCAGTTGAAGGTTATTGCGAGTGATCTCAGAGACTTATATAATATAATTTCGAAGTTTTGGCTAGTTTCAAATTGGGCTTGTTTCAACATTTAACATTTAATGGATTGACGTTTTCTGCTCGTAAAGGTCATGAATCTAGACTAACTCCACCCATTCAACGGCCAAGATATCTAGTATTTAGTAGTTCACATACATTTAAGGCAAGATATGACGAAGCGCCGTCGTCCAAAAACCTCAGTTGTTGTGTTATTCTGATAGGCACATTTTCGAAAGGGGGTTTAAGTTCAGTTACAAGTAATTGACACTGAAATTAAATCGTAGAGGGAGGCACTGTCGCCGACCTAAACAATCGTTAACAATTCCATCCCGTTGTTGACGATTACTTAGCTCGGTTCAACATTCTACGCCAGCAGCAAGTCACAAATAGAGTTACTAGATTGAGAGAGTAACGCGATTGGTATCGCCAATGTATTTGGCTCATAAATGGCGGTTTGTAACTTTAGCCACTTCCAAAGACGTGATTTCTCAACTTCCTGATTTTGCGCCGTCAAGTGATTGGCTAAATTTTGACATTTGAC